>PVJN01030137.1:0-25858 GCA_004026805.1 Lasiurus borealis | reverse complement strand
CCCCGGTCTCATCTCTGTGAGCCAGCAGGAAATCTCTCCAGAGTGCTGAGGGGGGCTGTAATTGAATCATTTGGCATGAAATCGGGGAATGCACCATAATAAATCAGACCTACTCCTGCATCCTCAAAGAGGCAGGCACCTGAGGCCCTGGTGCCAGCTCTAACTGGGAGGGCGCGGCTGCTGGGGCCGCAGTAGGTTACAGCACTTTTGCACAAATGGCAAAAATATTCTACCTGGCACTGTTGAAAGGAAAGATGTTGAGAGGCCATCCCACCTATCCCCCGGTTCCAGGTAGCCCTGCATTCACCTGCCAGTTACAGATCAAAGATGTGCTTAGGAATGAAGATTCCTCAGGCAGCAAAATCAGCTAAGTAGTGAGAGATGAAGAGGCTCTGAGTCTGACAGTCTTGGGACCAAAGCTTTGTTCCATCTCTCACTTAACTGTGTGTCCATGGGCAAGTTACTCAGCCTCACTGAGCTCCCTTGTTTGTAAAAAAAAAAAATAGGGAGTACAGTATAAGAATACAATTGCGTTAGTGACCTATAACAAATTGTCACAATTTTAGCACCTTAAAAAACACATATTTACTTTTTTACAGTTTTGAAAGTCAGGAGTCTGAACTCCAATTCATGGGCTGAAGTCAAGAAAGAAGACTGGTTCATTCTAGAGGTTCTGAGGGGAAGATCCTTTTTTTTTAGCTTCAGTGGCTGCCTGTATTCCTTGGCTTATGGCCCCTTCCTCCATCTTCAAAGCATGTCACTCCAACTTGAGCTTCATCACATTGCCTTCTCCTTGACCCTGACCCTCCTGCCTCCCTTTTAAGGACCCTTGTCGTTACATTGGCTCATCTAAATAATCCAGGATAATATCCATCTGGAGATTCTTAATCGCATCTGCAAAGTCCCTTTTTCGATATAAAATTATATTCACAGGTTTTAAAGATTAGGGTGTGGGTATATTGTGGTGGGAGGGGAGGGGGTGTAATATTCAGCCTATCTCACGTGCCCTGACGGAGGCCGGGGATTGAATCTGCAACCCAGATACATGCCCTTGACTAAGAATCAAACCCATGACCCTCTGGTGCATGGGCCAATGATCTAACCACTGAAAAACACTGGCCAGAGACACACATAATTAGTAATAATAAATTGCCAAATCATTTAAATGAAAACTCTATGAACTGCTAATCATAAATTCCCATTTCTTTGCCCTACAGCTGACAGCCCTGTACGGTAAAAGATAGCACAGGGCCTAGAATCTAATGCTGCCAGCTGCTAAGAAACACAGCTCTTCATTTCCTCCAAAGATCCAGGAGGTTCAAAACATGCATGAGAGTGCCAGTCTCAGGACTTTAGGAATGTCCTTCTGTACTCCTAGACCTAAGACAGTCATTGTCCAACAGGACAGGGAACCTAGCCCTGCTGCCTAAGCTTTCAATGATTAATGCAAAATTTGCTCATTTGAGTCTTAACCTCAAAAAGCCAAGAAAAGACAGGCAGGTAAAGAAAGAATCTAACCAATGCATGACCTTAGCCACTCCCCAGAATTGTGGCAGTTGGAATCACCTTGTCCTCCTAGTATCTGTCAGTGGTGTCATTTATCACTAAGATCTTGTGGGACTGTCCTCCCAAGAGGAGGTGAGACATTCCTTTGTAGGTAAGCCTTCCCCATTGGCCCCAGCCCATGGAAAGGTAGCCAAATAAGTGACAGCTTGCTTCCACCCAGGTCCTTCCAAGCCTCATCTGTTTCAAACATACTGGAGGGATAGAGGGAAGTTAGGAGACTCTCAGTCTGAACAATGGGACTTCTGGCCATCAGGAAGGAGAGAGGAGATCCTTCCAGGCCACAGTTAACAGGGTCTTGCCTCTGCTGAGCCCCGTGTAACAGAATACAGAGAAAATGAGAGTAGGAAGCGTGCCAAGTATGTTTATCAGCCTATCTCCAAATCTGAATCTGAAATCAAACAGCCAAGGATCTGCATGCTTTGAATTTTAATCTGTCCCTTTAGGGCAGTCACAGGTTACAAGCACAGAAAGAGAAAGATCTGGGGGTATAGTGAGCAGCAACGTACATACATATTTATCCCTGTGCTTCCTTTTCCCAGGGCCTCAGCATAGGGATCCTAAGCTCTTATTTTAGCCAAAATTCTTGTGCCAATAAAAAAGAGAGAGAGATAGATTTTTATTTCATTCAATAAAGACCATTTGACTGTGCTCAGGAGGCGACAGGGTAGCTGATGAAACCTCAGTTCCTCCCTCAAACAGTTATCTACTCTGACATCTCCGTCCCCAGGTGAGTGAGTTGGGAAAGGGGTTTGTTTATCACTGGAGCTTGGCCACCGCAAAAAGTAGATTCTCAGTTTTCAAAAACCCTTCTCCATGGTGGCAAAAAATAAGCCAAATGTTTGTTCTCTGAGGTCTTGAAAGCAAAATGGAAGTTACAATGAATATCAAAAAATAAAACACTAGAACTTTGTGAGTAGCCATTGATCTCAGATATTGTGAATTTATATGTCTTTGGCCATGGCTCTGCATTCTGAAAAGTTATATGTTGTCTATAGATGTTAGAGACAGAGTTCTAAGCCACAAGGAGGGGGAAATTACACATTTTCTAAGTAGGAAAAGATGATACCACAAGCAGCTCCAAACGTCCCTATTAATCAGACCACCTGACACTCAACTTGGCCATGAGGAGATCTGACTCTCAGCCAAGTCTAAGTCTCCATACTTGGCAAGTGTTAAATAAATGGCTGATTGGGACTTAATCCTATTTAACTTGCAAATAGCAAAAGAGAAAGAAATTGAGAAAAGTTTTTTTTAAGACAAATTGGTTTTATTTTTGCAGAATCAAAGGGCAGTGTATCTTTCTTTTCCCAGTTCAGACTCTATTCGAGACATTCGTTTAAATCTAATCAAAGGCTTCTTCTCTTGCATACTGCATTGGTGTTTCAGAAACTATGGCTGATCAACCACTGTACAAGTCAAAAAATACGAAATTGTGTTATTTGTCTTTAATTTAAGGTTTGTTTTGGTAAATGGGTTAAATTACTGAGGGAGCCCACAAACCTCATATCAGTTGCACTTCCTCATGGATTGGAGGGAAATCTTGGGCCATGAGCCACTTATGCAAACACAATTGTAGAAAAGAACCCTAATTTGCACAAAGACATTTATCCTTGTACCTTTCCCACATTAAATCGGTCTGAATGCTAAATGGACCTTGCAGTTCATTGATTTCTTTCTCTGTTACCTTCAAGGACAAAATTTCCTAGAAAACAGGGCTACAAAGGGACTGAACTCTGCAAAGTAGAGGGGTTAGGTAGCAAAGCAGGAGGGTAATCTCACTGGAAACTAAAGGAAACTGAGAGATGTGTCCAGCAGTCTATAAAATCCTAAGAACATATTTGACCTCTCTTTGCTCTGCCTCAAATGCCCTTCTTTAGCCTCTCCCTCATCTTTTTCAGCTGGAACAACTGCCCATCCTTTGAGGCCCAGCCATATTGATGTTGCCCCTCTAAACCTTGTTGGCTTTGTTGGCCAGATAAGGCTCACCTCAGAGAAAAGTTTTTTCCACGAGGATGGATGAGTAATGGTCTGAGAATGGCAATGAGGATCAAGAAAGAGGAAGGCCAATAATCACTCTACACCCCATAGAATAGGACCCCCAGGCTTCTTTCGCCCTTTCTCACTTGGCCATGTGTTCCCAAGGACCAAAGATGTATTCCCAGGACCTCCCACAGAGCCCGGGACATAAGAAGCTCTCAGGAAGCTGTTGAATGGGTGAATAATGGAGGCCATCTACCCTTAGAGACAAAGAAAGATGGTCATTGGTGATCTCTAAATTAGGAGCCATTGAGCATGACCGGATCCTGGGGAATTCTGAAGGCAAGACGCCCTACAGAGGGAAATGCTGATTGACTCCATGGCTCAGCCACAAATCCTGTGGCATGAGCCACTCTTTGACAACTAAAGTGTTTTTGACCTGCTTCTCAGCAATACAGAGTCTTCTTTATTTTCTCTCTTACTAGTGTCTATCTTCAGCGCTAGGTTCAAAATTGTGCACCCAAACGACTACCCCAAATAAACTAACCACAAAACAAGTATTACAGTTGAAAACAATACCTTTAAAATCTGTTTGAGATGCTGACCCTTGACTGGCCTCATTATCAAAAAACCTCCAGGCAGTGGTGAGTAAGTCTGTGGTACCTTCCTTGTCCCAGTTATCAATGCACTTCACAGGCTTTGGGTGGCTCCAGCCTGAAACCAGTCTTCTGGATTTCCAGCTCTCTAACCCTATGGGAGAACTTGGACTTTAAGAAAAACTGAAAGAAGAGAACGCTGGTTTTCATAGTCCCCACACTCCTCTCAGGAACTAAGGTCTAAGGCAGTGGGGAGAGGAGCAGAAAGAATAAGAGTCTCCTACCGCTCAGCTCTCAGAACAGCTCCCTCCACCTTGTGAAAGTTTTCCCTACTGGAAGCAGCAGCCCCACTATGTTTTTCTACTTGGAAAGTTGGGGCAGAGTCACCAGCTCCTTTTGGAATTTAGCGGGTTGACTCCCTCCCACTTTAAATCCATCTTCCCTTTTCTTTCCTCTCAGGGCTCATGCCTTGGTTGCCAGCTAGATCCCCGGAGGGGGCACGCAGTAGGCAGCAGATCAATGTTCTGCTCTCCTCAATGTTTCTCTTTCTCCTCTGCCTTCCTCTCTCTCTCTTCAAAAGTCAATAAAAATATTTTTTTAATGTGTAAGCCTTCATGGTGCAAGGATGAAAGCACCAAAATTAAAACCAAAGTTCAGATTCCTTCTGTATCCTTAACTGACTCAGTGATCTTGGTCTAGTCCCCTCTCATATCATTTTCCCCATTTGTACAAGGAGAGAATTGGCTAGATGCTCTTTTTAGCTAGATTTTGCCAGGGTCACCAAATGCTGGTGTGCCAATGTTCCTCGAGATAATCTGCCAAGGTCTCCTCTTCTTGGATTCTAGCATTCAGGTTAGAGTTTTCTTGTGTTTGCCATTCTCTATTTGAAAGCACGCCTCATGGCTAATTGCCCAATTCCTCCCTGGTGCGCCCAGTGTTCCTGGTCTTTAATTTTTCTAATCTTTAACTACTGTAACAGAATAACATTTTGATAAATGACCAAGGTGTTCCAGCTCCATACGTTTTCTTTATCCACAAATCTGAGCACTCATGGCATGCCAGTATCTTAGGAGAGGAAGCACATAGTCAAATACAGAGAACAGTGAGTCAATTATTGGCTTTTGAACTGAAAATCTTAAGTCCTGAGTGAATTTAGAGCATAGAAGATACATGACAAAGCTGAAGATTTCCTGGAAAAACTTTAGATTCCTTAAGTCAGTGGTTGGCAAAGTCATCAGTCAACAGAGCCAAATATCAACAGTGCAATGATTGAAATGTTTTGAGAGCCAAACTTTTTAAACTTAAACTTTTTCTAATGTCACTTCTTCAAAATAGACTTGCCCAGGCCCTGGTGTTTTGTGGAAGAGCCACACTCAAGGGGCCAAAGATCTGCATGTGGCTCGCAAGCCATGGTTTGCTGACCACTGCCCTAAATGATAAAGCCAAACTCTTTCTATCCCCTTCCCTTCTCAAAAATCACCCCAAAATAACAAGAAGTGCAGGATACAGAAGTAAAAGCTCCATATTCATGAGGCTTCAAGTGATCTGTAAAATCAAACTGTGACATATAGGAATGGAGAAAGAAAGAGGAAGGAAAAATTACATGGAAGAGAAAGGTCAACGCCGCCGAGAACCCGGAGAAAAAGATCATGAGAAGCAAACCTGTTCATCCCCTCAGGCCCTCAGCAAGGCAAAAAAAGATGAGAGGCAACAGACACCTTGAAAAGTGGGGCGCTGGAAATGGACTTCTAGAAAACATGTATAAAGGGCACGTAGACCCTGTGATAACCAAGCTCAGCAATGGCCCCCATGATCCCATCTCCTGCTGCTCAAACACTTGTGTTATTTCCTCACACACTACACCAGAGTCAGTCTGTGTGACCGATAGAACATGGCAGAAGCAATGTAAGTCATTCCTAAGATCAGATACTAAAAGACATACTGCAGCTTCCATCTGTGTGTGTGTGTGTGTGTGTGTGTGTGTGTGTGTGTGTGTGTCTTTTTCTGCTCCCCCCACCCACTCCCACCCTTCCTCTCCCTCATCACTAGCTCTATTGGGCTAGTTTAAGACTTAGCAGCAGCAATATAAAAGCCACAGTATTCTGTTACAGTAGTTAGCATTCTGACTGAAATTATTTTCAGCCTAAAGTTCTTGCCCTAACCAAGCTATCAATCAAGTGTGAGGCTAGAATAAAGACACTTTCAGACACTCATGGGCTCAAAAAGTTTACCAGCAGGCCCTCCTGTCTGAAGAAAGTGCCAGAATCTGTTCTCAGTCAATATGAGGAATTAAGTAATGAAAAACAGAGACAAATGTTTACTTTACTCAACTTCAATTAATTTAAATAGTTATGCATGGTTAATGGATACCATTTTGGGTGGCAGAGTAAAGTGTCATTCCTTAAGTCAGCCTGTCATTCAATAAATATCCATCTATGGTTATGCGGTGCCGGAGTCCTGGCCTTGAGGTCATGTCAGATGAGGAACCAAGTTATACTTGACCTTAAAGCCATACTATGGCTGAAAGTCAGAGAGAGAAATATGCCATCTACAAAAGTTCTCCAAAAATTGTTGAATTTTTTCAACAATTTGGCTTTATGTCCTGAGTTACTCTAAAAGAAGAAAAGATGAGTCATCATCGGGGATGGTTCAATATATATAACAAAGTCCAGATGACTCTCGCCTTGCATGACTGTGGTCAACTGACCAAGAGACATGAAATTGGCCAAGTTTCCTTGGTAGTATGACTCAAGTTGGTTGAGTGTCACCAAAAGGTTGCAGGTTCAATTCCAGGTCAGGGTACATGCCAAGGTTTCAGGTTCGATACTTGGTAGGAGGTGTGCAGGAGGTAGCTGATCAATGTTTTGCTCTTTCTCTCTCCCTCTCCTTTCCTCTATCTCTAAAAAAAGCAATAATAAAAAAGAGTTTAAAAAAATAAACTGGCCAAGTTTATTGAAAAATCAGCTGCTTCTATGTAACTTTGTCCCAAATGTGTGCAAAATCCTATACACATCTTCAGTGAATGTATTTTGAAGGTGATTTACATGAACAAACTAAGTTGTAAATGTTGTTCACCTTTATACCACATTTTATAAAATCAAAATTATTTAAATAGATAGATAGATAGATAGATAGATAGATAGATAGATAGATATTGCAGACACATGCATATTAAAGGTTCTGATAGAAGCAACAACATCACTTCAGCTCGACAGAAGTTGTCAGATACAACTACAATATTCACTGTTTGTTCTCCAGACTTCCATCGTTTCCCCCACTACAGGGACCATCAGTCTAGAATATACCATCCATTGGTCAAAAATGTATGAAGTCATCTAACTTTATTTCCACGACCCATTGGGGGTTGATTTAATCACATTTGTTTTAAAGACTTGAAGAGGAGGAGATAAAAGGAGATTGCTGATTCTTAAACCCAGAAAATTCGTGGTTTTACTACTTGACTGCAGGCTAAGACCATATTCATTTTATTTCAACTGTATGTAAAGAGAGGTTGTCGTGAAAGGTTTAAGTCTTAAATCAAGTGTTCTTTGCAATAAGGTCATTAGTGACAGGCTGAAATGTTGCAAGGGATGTATTACATGATGGATGTTTGTCATTTAGTCAAAGGAAAAATGCTACAGTGTGCCGAAAGGGTCATTTCCCAAGCCATGAGGTATTCTCAAGGGTCAAAGCTGCCAGTGATGAAATCCAAATTGCCCCCCTCCCTCCTCTTGCCACATTAATTACTCCTGCGCTCTGCAAGGACAAGCCTCCTGCCAGTGCTTCACTGTCTCCCCGCGCTGCCTGGCTAAGGAACTCAGAGCAGCCTGTTTGAACAGATGCTCTTCGGTAGGTACCCCAGGAAAGGGAGAAGGAGAGGAACCCTGTGTAGTCAGAGAGGTCTGGAGGCTTTTCCTCAACATGATCTTTATAGATATTTCTGGATATTTGTATTTGAGGACACAAATATCCAGAAATATCCAAAGTTGGATGTAGATTGAAATTCCACCAGTTGCTACAAGACCTGTCATAGGGCTTCAATAGCAGTGATGATCCAACATTTGCAGAAACACTTCATCTCTATGAAAAATCGAAGGTTACACAAAGCAAAGTTCAAAAACCAGGGGTGACTGACTAAGTTGGTTGGAATGCCATCCTGTGCACCAAAAGATTGCAGGTTCCATTCTCAGTCACACCTAAGTTGCAGGTTTGATCTCTGGTCAGAGCTCATATATAAGGAGGCAACCAATTGATGTTTCTCACATCAATGTTTCTCTCCCCCCCCCCCCACTTCTTCTTCTCTCTTTCTAAAAATCAATTTAAAAAACATATCCTTGGGTGAGGATTAAAAAAAAACACACTGGAGAGTTTATGTTTGCATGGGTGTAAGCAAGGTCAAAGCCAGACCCCACCACTTCCAAACTGGATGAGCAAATATAAACGGTGTAACCAAGTAAACAACCTTCCCTTAGGACTTCCCAGGTCCTCCTAGAATCCTTTCTTTCACCCCCAAAACTGACAGTATCTTCATTGATGAGTAATTATAATAATCAACTAGCAACAGTGGTTACAATAAGCAGAATAACTCATGGATAGATTTATAGAGATAAATGTAGAAATAGACATAGACATAGATATAGAACTTTACACTTCGCAAAACATTTTCATAACGTTATCTCACACCCGCTCCTGGCAATCTTACAAGGGAGGGAAGGAGCACAGGGTTACCTCTGTATGTTATAGAGCAAGAAACAGAAGCTCAGAGACATGAAACAACTGACCTAAAACCACACAGCAAAGAAGAAGACCTGCCAGGACTAAGACTAGGAGTTTCTATCTCCAGCTCCACTGCACTTTTCCCCTTCGAGGTGCAGCTTCCTCACCCAGCACTGAGAAGTGCCCATCAGTTGGCACACACCTGGGTACATCACCGTGTACAGTCCTCCAAGAAAATCCTGCCGTCAGTCTGTGGTCCCAGGAAAAGTGGCAGTCCATGCCACACAACTCCCTGGGCTGAGCTTTCTGAGGGCTAGAGAAGACAGACTGGCTCTTGCATAATAGCCAAACCCAATTTTTGAGTACTGCAAACAAAGGTTCATGGATGTCCATAAAAATGGCCATGATGTGGTAATACTGCTGCTCTGGGCTCCTTGGATCACCTATCTTTGACAACATTGGATTTTTTGTTCTGAAACTACATGCAAAACTCATTATAAAAGGATAATTCTCCATTCTCATAGATTGCCAATAAGGACAAGTCATCTTTGATATCGTATTCAAGTGGCATGTGGTATTGAAAAACTATTTGTAATTCACAAATCTTCCTGGACTGGCAACTTCAAGCTATATTAACAAAGCACAAAATCTGAGAGGCAAATAGCAGGCCAGGCACAGTGTCCCTGCCTGGGTCTTTCCAGACCCCTGCATTCAGAGGGCAGCATCCCTAGTTTCTAGCAGTCTTGTAAGTGGTCAGGCTTGACTAAGCTTTGAGGCATTCACACTCCTTTCCCAGAAGACCCCAGGGTTTCCCTGCAAGGAGAGACCTTGGAATGATCATATCTTGCAACCTCTTTTTACAGACGAGAAACCAAGGCCAAAGGAGTTGAAGCCCCTTGCCCAGAGACAGTCAGCAATTTATGGTCTTAGCAAGGACACTGATATAGAAGACACTGGATAAACCAAAGCAGCAGGTGATGTTCCTGATTGTGGGATAAAATAGTCAACCAGCTTAATTTTTCACACTAAGCATGTACTGCCAGGCTAAGCTCTGAGCCTTACATGATTCTTACATCAATAGAACTAAAGATACACATTTATAGAAGAGAACAGTTAGGCTGAGTTGTCCAAGGTCACACAACTAGCAAGATCAGAACCAGAATCCAAGCGTAGTTTTGACTGGCTCCAAAGCACATGCTCCTTCTCCTTCTCCTTCTCACCTTGTGGAGTCTATAAGGCACTGGGTTGGGTTGGTCTGGAGGCTGGAGCTCACCTGGATTTGGGAAGCAAAGTTCCAGGTAGGCTGCTGAGCATCTGGTCCTTGTTCTCACCACCAAGAACCTTTTCTGCTTAGCTGTCAGTGGAGCCTACAGCAGCTTGGTGCTTACTGCTCACCTGAAGATGCAGGGGTCATTCTCCCCAGTTGCCCAGAAGGTGCCTTTTATGAATGAGTAGCTCCGAGTCCCCACCTTTAGCCTGAGCCCTAGGTGCACGCTCTGGCCTCCTCTGGCAATAGGAAGCCAACCACTGAGACTGGTTTGGCTCAGTGGATAGAGCGTCGATCTGTGGACTGAAAGGTCCCAGGTTCGATTCCGGTCAGGGGCATGTATCTTGCTTGCGGGCACATCTCCAGTGTGGGGTGTGCAGGAGGTGGCTGATCGATGTCTCTCTCTCATTGATGTTTCTGACTTTCTATCCCTCTCCCTTCCTCTCTGTAAAAAATAAATAAATAAATAAAATATTTTTTTAAAAAAATAGGAAGCCAACCAACTTCAAAGATTCTGTCAAGAGAAGTAGAAACTTCCTGGGCCAAGAAACAGAGCAAAGGTCTAGGAAGAACATGCACTTGGCACCCACATGGCTCCTACTGCCACCTGGCATGAACGCCCTTCGGAGCAGGCAGCATGCCTCCCGTGTGCCCTGGGCTCCACGCTTCAGCAGTCTGCCCACTCAGAGGAATGCAGACTGCCTCTCTGTGCTGGTGAGAAAATGAAAGCAATTGATTTTGTTTGGGAGAATTTTATGTTAGTCCTTTTTATTATCTCAAGAAGGGTCATGAAATCCGCTAAAGCAAAATCAATTACAGACGTGCTCCGGAAAGCCAGAGCAGCCCTTCGGCCTGCGAGCATCGGGCAGGGTCTCCAGATGAGAACCCTCAGCTGGGCAGCAGCCGCTGATCCTCTCCCTGTTGGTGGGGGACACGTGTCACTCTCTGCCCTCTACAGAGCTGTTCTGTCAGCCTATGGAATGGCCCTGCCCCAAGCCCCTTGGTATGTGATGGGGCCAGATAATTAGTCTAAGAGAGGCCCAGAGCCCTAAAATTTGCTATCTCACTGATGTTTTCAATAATTGAGCCAAGAAATTCTTTTTTGGCTTAAGATACTTTGAGTTGTATTCCATCACTTTTTAAAAAATATGTTTTTATTGATTTCAGAGAGAGGAAGGGAGAGGGAGAGAAGGATAGAAACATCAATGATGAGCTGCCTCCTGCACATCCCATACTGGAATGGAGTCTACAACCCAGGCATGTGCCCTGACCAGGAATTGAGTCATGACCTCCTGATTTACAGGTCTATATGCTCAACCACTGAGCTACACCGACCAAGCTCCATCAATTTTATTTAAGACTAGAGGTCTGGAGCACAAATTCATGCACCAGTGTGGTCCCTCAGCCTGCCAGCAGAATTGGGCTGAAACCAGCTCTCTGACATCTCCCAAGGGATCCTGGATTGTAAGAGGGTGCAGGCCAGGTCAAGGGACCCCACTGGTACACAATCAGGGTGGGGAGGGACTGTGGGAAGGTTCCAGGATATGTCCAGCCCATCTCACTCAGTCCTAATCTGCTGGACCCCAGCAGCAAACTAACCTATTGGTTGGAGCATCTGTCCCCTGGTGGTCAGTGCACCTCATAGCAACTGGTCAACCGGTCAATTGTCTCCTCCCTAGTCATCAGTGTATGTCATAATGACTGGTTGAGCAGCCTTAGCATATCATTTGCATATTACGCTTTGATTGGTTGAACAGCCAACTGGTTGACCAGACACTTAGCATATTAGCCTTTTATTAGATAGGATTCTTCTCTTGCAAGAGCTGGAACAGGGGAAGTACCTGGTATCATGAAAGCTCATAATAGGAGCATCAGTTAGATAACAAGTTATATGAGGAACCTTGTTGTGTAATTTACATTTATGTTCTAGATTTCAATGTAAACTATCAAACATTGATGCTCAGACTGCTGTTGCTGAATATTACTACATTATTATTTCAAAACTGTTTCATGGCCATTGATGCTTGGGAAACATCATACCACAACATACGATTTCTAAGCCCTTGGAAACAGTCTGTAGGGAAGATGCTCCTGGGGCCTCTGTGTTGTCAGACCCTTGAGAGAACAGCAGGCTGGAGCCCAACAATGGTCCTGGAAGGCAGGAGGGACCCTCCGTCACTGGCAGCTCTGAAGAGCTTAAATTTGTCATGAACATTTGGCTTCCTGCATCACATCCTTCATCCCAGCAGGATTCAGGCTGGTTCCCTAGCAACCTTGCTCCCTTCCTGTCCACCCACCCAGAATAGCAGTCCATTCTTCCTCTGTAGACTACTGGGATCACTCCCTGATGGTCTGTTTCTCCACTCCCTGATGGTCCTCAGAGAAACCACCTCTTCCCTCCTTTACTTGCCTTCCACATGTGACGTTTACACACGGCTCTCACTATCTATAACATGCTTCCACTTTTATTTTTTCATCAGACACTACTGCCACTCCTTGAGATAGGAATCATTCTGTCCACTTCACACATGAGGAAACTGAGCCTCTCTGGGAAACTTGCCTAAGGTCACACAGCTAACAAGACAGTTGAAGAAGACACCACCTCGTCACAACAGACTGCATTCCACATGATACTCACAGACCAAACACTCTGCTAGCCTGCTTTCTGGACCTTTCCAGATCATTCTATCTTCAGTCTTATTGAGACTTTGTGCCTCCTGCTATTTTAACTGGCACGAGCCCTAACCCCGGATGGGGTTTCCACACTCTGTCTGTCCCCTTCTGTTTTCCTTCTCACTTGTGGATGCTTCAGGAAGTCACAGGGACAGAGGCATAGGACAGCAGTTGAAAAGTACCAAATCCAGGAAGCCTTCTGACTAGAAGGTTTAGGTGCCCACCCCCGACACACACACTCCCAAAAGTCATAGCTAATATATAAGGTGACAATAGCAACACACACAATAGTTCAGGGTGTGGCTGACATTTTCAAAATTACTGTGGGCAGCAAAGAGAACTTGGCCCCAGCAGAACTCTGCCCTGGCTCCCTGGACAAGATGGAGGACACATCCCACCAAAGTTTGGGAGTCTTTTGGGGATTCTAGAAGCATAGTAGTTTCTCTGAAAAAGGCACCAAATAAGCAGAGGAGATGGTACAAACTTGTTCAATTCAATTTACAATTCCAAGAAAAACTCCTGGAGCCAGTCTATTGATGATGTCAGCCACTGCAGCTGTCTGTGGCACGACTGGGTTTTCTGAACCCATTTCCAAGCCCTAGTAACCATTTCCAAGCCCTGTGCCAGCAGTACATGTTCATGGGCATGTGTCTGTCTGTGCACATGTGCAGTGTTCTAACCATGGCAGGTAACTCACTCGCTCTGTAGATCAATGTCACCTGGTTCGATTTGATCGTTTGGAAAATGGAAAACTCCATATTCATGGGTGATTTATTCACAACCCTCCTCTGAAGATTTGCTTTTCAGAACCAATAAGCAACCCAAGAGAACGATTTGGTTTTTATTTGACAGGGGCCTGGGAGAGGCAGGCCTCAATCACCATCACACCCGTGCCTGTGGGCTCCTGTACTTAGCCGTTGGCCATCTCAAAGGCATCATCTGCTGGAATCAAGGCAGACTCTCCCATGTTCTGTCTGAACCCATGTGTCCCATCTGCTGGTGAGAAGATCCTGTTCTCTGCTCTGTCTCCTGGTCATGGCCCCGGGTACTTCCTCTGCTTCCTGAAGACCTCCAGGACTCAAAGCCCACCTGAGTTCTCACAGAGGAAATGGCTCTCCCTGGCTTCTCTCCCCTCCACAGACCCTCTCACCTCCCTCACCCCCCTGTTCTGCCCCACCCAGTACCAGCACACCACAGGATGGCTTTAGAGAATGCTTTTTACTGTCTAGGAAATGTATCACAATGACAATGCTTATCATGTTTATTCAGGTCTGTTTTGCTAACAATGTGGGCCATCTTGAGAAAACCTCAGGAAGGCAGCATGCTGGGAGCCTCATGACCTTGTTGAGGACCCGGGGACAGAGACCTAGGAGATGGCAACCCAGAAGGGAGCAGATCAGCAGAAGAAGGGGCTGCTGAAGGCAGTGAGCCCTAGAAGGCACTGGAAAGGGTCTGCAGGGTCAGACTCACCCTTGAGAGGTGGGGGTTGGGGGAGTTTGCCTTTCCAAGGGAAACACCATGAAGTTACACTACCTGAGGCAGGCAATGCGACCCTGGGTTTGGACATCACTTTTGACCGTCCTACCAGAGGAAAGTGGGGTTGAGAAGAGGGAAAGGAGGTGGAAGGAAGGAGTCAGGAGACTAATTTTACCGGGCTTTGGGTCCAAAGACAATGGGGACTTATGGGACTCCCTCACTTCTTATGCAACAAGACATTTCACCAAAACAAGGTCCTGAGCTTGGTAGAGTTATGTGAAAGGGGCAATATTTGGACATAGTCATACCACAAAAAAAAGATTCATTGTTTACCTGAAATTCAAATTTAATTGGGATCCTGTATTTTATCTGGCACCCGAGGAAGGTGAGGAAGCTCCTAGAAAGACTACACACCAACTGCCCAGCCTAGGAGACATGTCTCCCCAACTCCACACTTTTCTCCTCGGAAGCTAAGGTGAGGGACATGTTCATCCTTCCTAGGGAATGCCACAAAGATATCAGGATGGAGCCCAGCAGAAGCGATTCAGTTGGTTGAAGGTCGTCCCATGAACTGAAAGGTCGCTGGTTCGATTCCTGATCAGGGCACATGCCCAGGTTGAGGGCTTGATCCCCATTAGAGGGCGTTAAGGAAGCAGCCAATCAATGTCTCTCTCTCTCTCCTCTTTCTCTCTCTCTCTTTCTCTGCCTTTCTCTCTAAAATCAATAAAGACATATTTTTTTAAAAAGGAAGAGCCCAGGTTGGATATCCAAAAGAAAAGTGTCAGCTTTCCTCCCAAGCACCTAACTCGGTGCTCCCCAACTCCTCACACCCAGGCTGGGCTCCACCAGCTCCCAAACTAAGAGCCTGGGATTTTCAGGAGCTCCCACACCTCACCCATCCTTGCCAGGAGGTTGTGCACAGATGCAGAGTTGCAATTCTGGTTCCTTCAGCAGCCTTTTTTATGAACAACTGTTTCTTTTCATCTTGACTATGCAAATGATAGATGTGAATGATTATACGAGCGAGTCGCTGTAAAAATATGGAAAATAGAGAAAATTCTAATCGCAAAGAACATGACACAATGCTATTATGCTGATATGCTCTCTCGCAGTCTTTGTATAAACCTCTCCACTTCTTTTTACATACCTGGCATCACATCGAATATTCGAGGGGGTTTCGTGGGGTGTATTTTTTTTCACGCAAGTTGTGTTTTTTTCCCTTGACGTCATCCATTCCATTCAACCTGAGTCGATAAATATTTACCAAATGCCTACGATCGGCCCTGCACTGTACTGTGTGTAGAATGATAAACAAGCCTGGCATAATCTCTGCTCTGTGCAGCTAACAGTTCGGGATAGGGGTCAGACATTGAACTTGGGAGCTAATGAAATCATCTCCTACAAAGCGTGCGGTATGATTCGATGTAAATTTTGCTTTTGAGGAAACATGTGCCTAAAAATGCAAAGAGAAGATTTTTTTTAAGTTATATTTAGCTTGGCTGGTGTGGCTCAGTGGTTGAGTGTCTACCTATGAACCAGAAGATCACGATTCCTGGTCAGGGCACATGCCCAGCCTGCTGGTTTGATCCCCAGTAGGGGGCATGAAGGAGGCAGCCAATTAGTGATTTTCTGTCATCATTGATGTTTCTATCCCTCTCACCCTCTCTCTTCCTCTCTGAAATGAATAAAAATATATTTTAAAGGTTATATTTAAGTAAATGTTTTGAGTATAACTCTAGTGGCAGAATAGTGAAATAAAAATAGATGCCTTGACTCACATGGGATCTGGGGCTCCTGCTTAATACAGCCCTATGATGACTGCAGGGCCAAAAAACATCCTTCTACAGCGCAATTTTTAGTGGCAGCATAGAATCCCTTTGTGTGAATAGGACATAGATTCTCTAGTCCCTTATTGCTAAATATTTAAGTTGATCCTAAATATTTACTTTTACAATAACAGAGCAATGAACACCTTCATGCATGAAATCTATGTGTGCAAATCTGATTCTGTCTTTGGGATAAACGCTATAGTTTGACTGCTCCAATAGTAAGTCTTGAGGCAGAGACTCGCTAGTTATGCACAAAACCCTTTCCTTGTCCTCCTGGGCACATGCTGGACTACATCTCCCAGCAGCCTTTGTAGTTAAGCATGACCATCTGGCTCGTTTCTGGCCAATGGCATGGAAGTGGGAGTAATGCCTCACACCTCTGGGCCCTGGTCTACAAAACCTCCCTGGCATGCTCTTCTATGAAGCCATGTGTTGAAAATAGCAGAGTCACAAGGCAGAAGGAGCCTGGGTCCTTGAATCCCCACTTGAAGAAGAACTACCTGCTTGCTAGTCAGGATCACCCACTTTGAACATTAAGTCACTGAGATTTAAAGTTACATCTGTCATAACAGCTCATGTTAACTGATACAGGAATCCATCCCCACTTCCCATACCTGAAACCAGTCCCTATTGGGCATCTCAGGTGGTAGAAATGCCATGTACCCTCTTACACACACACACACACACAGAGTCACCTGTGCTCTGCCCCAATTTCACCTTCCTCCCTGGCCTAGAAGCTTAGCCTCAACTGAAGCTGCCCTACCCTATCACTCACCTGGAAAGACCCCGGGGAAAGCTGCCAGCTTCCTGTCCTGGAACGTGCCTTGTAGCCTTTGCCCCAGGAAGGTCAAGCATCACTTTCTTCCCATGGAGCAAAAAGAATCTGCCTACATCACAGGATAAATAACCCCACAGATTACACCCACTTCAGGCTCACTGGCACTCATCCCATGGCCAGAAACCTCTCTGCCATTTTGCCTCTGTCTCTATCTTCAGAAAGCAAGAAGGATAACGCAGGCCTGTTCCTGCGAGAGCTGTGGGTTACTGCGAATGGAAGCATCTGAATGCGACCGCCCGGCTGCCTGAGGCTGGGGTCCTCGGGGATGTCGGGGATGTCGGCTTTCTCAAAGGCCCTTCCTGCCACTGTGTTGGGGAAGCACCTCTGCAGTTGGGAAGCAGAGCTCAAGTGTTCATTCTCCAGGCTGCAGGCTGGCCCATCATTGTGCTGTGACTGCCATCTAGTGGCAGACAGAGGTGAGGCCATGAGTGTGCCTGATAGGTATCAGGACCCCCCAATCTTTCAGTCTCCAAAGAGCACCAGAAAATGATGGTCAAGATCAAAGTCGCTTCCCCCTACTCCCTCTCAAAGCCCTTTCTTCCGCCTGATCAAAAAAAGAAAAGAAAAAGATCCCTGGTTCCTGTTTAACCTCCTGAAAATCATATGCTTTAGGGCTTATCTGCAACTAGTTCTTTTTACTTCATTATTATAAAAACTAGAGGACTGGTGCACAAAATTCGTGCATAGGGGTGGGAGGTGTCCCTCAGCCCAGCCCTCTCCAGTCTGTGACCTCTCGAGGGATATCTGACTGCCCATTTAGGTCTGATCCTGATAGGAGAAAACTGGCCTGTTCCCCACCTAAATGGGCAGTTGGACATCCCTCTCACAATCCAGGACTGCTGGCTCCCAACTGCTTGCCTGCCTGCCTTCCTGATTGCCCCTAACTGCTTCTGCCTGCTAGCTTGATCACCCCCTAACCACTCCCCTGCCAGCCTGATTAATGCCTAACTGTTCCCCTGCCAGCCTAATTGCCCCTAACTGCCCTTTCCTGTAGCCCTGGTCACCCCTAACTGCCCTCCCCTGCATGCTTGATCACCTCCAACTGCCCTCCCTTGCAGATCTGGTCCCTCCCCTGCTGGCCTTCTTGTGGAGGCCATCTGTGTCCACATGGGGCAGCCATCTTTGACTACATGGGGGCAGCCCTCTTGTGTGTTGGAGTGATGGTCAATTTGCATATTACTCTTTTATTAGATAGGGTGATACGTGCACATCATTTAAAAATTAAAACACTGCTGAAGACTTTAAAGAAGTCAGTCACAAATGACCCTGAAGTCGCCACTCAGAAACAGCCAGGGTTGGTACCTGAGAGAAGGCGTTGCAGGCAAATCCCCCAGGCCAGCCACAAGCAGAGCAGCAGCATGGCTTCCAGTGGCTCAGGGCTTGGGCTTGAGCACCAGGCGGCAGGGCTTCCTGGCTGCCTCTGCTACTTCCTTGGGGGAGTTATTAACCCTCTGCCTATTTCATTTGCTCATCTTAAAGACAAGGATAACAGTGTTACTGTGAGAAATCAACTCGCAAGTATTTAGCACAGGGTCTGGCCTAAAAGCTTGGGTCCTGGCCCTGTGGTGAAACTGGGGCAGTTCACAGGTGACCAGGCAGGGAAGCTCAGAGTGTGTGTGTGTGTGTGTGTGTGTGTGTGTGTGTGAGAGAGAGAGAGAGAGAGAGAAAGAGAGAGTAGTATGGAAAACCTTCGCAGTTAATCACTATTAGAATAGATGGATGAGAAGGCATATAGCAGATACATAGAGTAGTTAAGTGCCTATTATGTTTTACATTTAAAAAGGAGAACTAGCGTATATATATATATGATCCAGCAATTCCACTTTTGGGTGTTCATCCAAAAAAAATGGCGGTATATGGACTGCCATATTCATGGCAGTGTTATTTACAATTGCCAAAATATGGAAACAATCCAAGTGGCCATCACCAGATGGATGGATAAAAAAAAAATGTGTTATATTTTATATACAATATAATGTGATTCAGCCGTAACAAAGAAGGAAGTCTTCCCATTTGTACAGCATAGATGGACCTTGGGGGCATTATGCTAAATGAACAAGTCAGACAAAAAATGGCAAACACTTGTGATCTCACTTATATGTGGCATCTACAACAAGCAAACAAACCAAGGTATTAGTTACAGAGAATACCATAGTGGCTGCTATTGGGGGAGCAGGGGAGGAGGAATAGGTAAAAGGGGATCAAAATGGTATAAAGGTTGTTATAAAATAGTTAAGTCATGGGGACAGACATTAACTAGACTTATTGTGGTGATCATGTCACAATGTATATAAATATGGAATCATTGGGTTGCCCACCTGAAACTAATATAATCTTACATGCCAATTACACTTCAGTATTTTTTTTTTAATGTATGGGCCATGAAAAGAAATGGGATGAGGAATCCATAATTGGAGAAACTAGGAGCTGAGTAGCTAAATCCTCCTGGGTCCACCGGGACCTGGCTGGTCCTCAGGCCCCCCGCTGCCAGCGTGCCCCCAGGGATGCTGCCCCAGCAGTAACAGTTCCCGATAAGGCAGTTCCCCCTCAGGAGGAGCAAGGGGTGCTAATAACCAACCAGGGAGAAATAGAATGAGTAGAGAAAGCCCATCCTGCAGCTGGCACAAATTGTGAGTCCCCCAGGGGGTGGGGGAGGGAGGGAACCAGGTGAATTACATGCCAAATTTCTGCCATATGCATGCCACTTACCATACCCATACGTATGAACTTACAGGGATCACAAACTTCTCTGAGCCTGTTTTCTCATCTATAAAATCCAGGATCTCACTTATAGTGATGCTATGCATTAAATTGTGCTCCTCCCCCCCCAAAAAAAAAAAATATTGAAGTCCAAACCCCCAGTACCAGAAAATGTTGACCTTATTTGGTAACCAGGTTATTGCAGATGTAATTAGTTAGAATGAGGTCATACTGGAGTGGGATGGGAACCTTGATTCACTATGATTGATGTCCTTATAAGGAAAAACACAGGCACCTGAGTGGAGAAGACCATGTGGCAAAGGAAGCAGGGATTGGAGTGACAGCTCTGAGCTGAGGTGCACCAAGCACGGCACAGAGACACTAGGAGGGAGAAGAGGGCCAGGCAGGATGCTCCCCTACAGGGTTCAGGGGGCGTGTGGCTCTGTGATACCTTGACTTCTATTGTTCTCCTCCTTCCCCCTCCCCCCAGCTTTGTTATGGCTGCCCAGGGAAACAAGTACAAAGGAGAGAGTTCCTGCAAATAGGAGGAATGATAAAGGAGGATTTCCACCACCTGTACCCCAATTTCTGATCTTCAAGACCTTTGTCAGCGCTCAGAAGTGTCAGCATTCCAGCTTCAAGGAGCTCAGGGTCCACTGGGAGGTGGCAGGGAAATTCCTTGCAGGATGAACCATAAAGAAACTCCACATCCTCGTGACAGGATCAGCCAGGCAACAGCTCTCAAACCAGAGTGGTGTGATCAGAGCCTAACTCTGCCTCTGCAAAGACACCGGTGACAGTGATACCCCCGCACGGCCACAGCAGCTGTCAGCTCCCCAGAAGGAAGCCTGAACCCTCACGGGCTGCTCCCCTCCTGCCCACATCGCCAAGGAAAAACACAAAGGCTGGTCAAAGAGAGCTGGTCAGACCTGGAAAATAATTCCAGAAAAGTCCTAAAATCTTAAAAGGAACTTTGGGCAATGCCAACTGTACAGGGTGAAAAAGAAAAGAGATGCAAGTGCAGGGTGATTTGAACATGAAAAGCGAAGAACTGCTCTGAGAGTGAGTGGAGAATCGTTAGGCATTCTCCAGAAATGGGGACTCAAAAGCTCTCTCCCGCCCTAGCTGGTTTGGCTCAGTGGATAGAGCATCGGCCTTCGGACTGAAAGGTCCCAGGTTCGATTCTAGACAAAGCATGTACCTTGATTGCAGGCACATCCCCAGTGGGGAGTGTGCAGGAGGCAGCTGATCAATGTTTCTAACTTTCTGTTTCTCTTCCATCGATGTTTCTAACTCTTTATCTCTCTCCCTTCCTCTCTGTAAAATACCAATAAAGTAAATTTAAAAAAATAAAAAAAAGCTTCTCTCCCAACCTGCACCCCTACGTTCATTTCAGCATTACTCACAATAGCCACGATATGGGAGCAACCTACATGCTTGTTAATGGGTGAGTGGGTAAGAAAATGTGATTTTACACACACAAGGAAATATCGTTCAGCAGAAGGAAATCCTGCCATTTACCACAACCTGGACACACCTCAAGGAAATTATGCTAAGGGAGATGAGTCAGCGAGAGACAAATACTGTATGATCTCATTTATATAAGGAATCTCAAAGAGCCAAACTCATAGAAACAGAGACTAGAGTGGTAGTGACCAGTGGCTGGCGATGGAGGAAATGGGGAGATGTTGGTCAAACTTCAGGGTTTAAAAGAAATGAGTTCTGAGGATCTGATGTGCAGCATGATGATTGTATGTAATAATATTGTACGATACTCCTAACCGGAACCCTAACCCAATGGTCGGCAAACTCATTAGTCAACAGAGCCAAATATCAACAGCACAAAGATTGAAATTTCTTTTGAGAGCCGAAAACCGACTTCTGCGCATGGGCCACAAAGTTTCAATCGCACTGTACATTTCAACCGCACAGATATTTTTTGGAAGAGCCACACTCAAGGGGCCAAAGAGCCGCATGTGGCTCTTAAGCCGTAGTTTACCGACCGCTGCCCTAACCATTAAAAAAGGTCATTATGTGATGTGATAGAGGTGTTAGCAAAAGCTACAGTGATACTCATATTGCTGTATAAGTATCAAATCAGCACACTGTACACCTTAAACTTACAAAACGTCATATGTCTATTGGTATAGTGTTATATCTCAATAAATCTAGAAAAAGTATTTTTTAAATCCTCTTACATTTTTCAGTGCTCAGAAGGCAAAGAGCTCAGAAATCGTTTTATGGATGGCGGACTGAGGCTCCACACCAGGAAGCGCTGCCTGAAACTGTGTAGATAAGTATGTAACAGAGGCTCTTTCCCAAGGCTGTCTCTCCTGTCACTCCCAACAAGTCTGAACCCAGTTCCTTGGCGGGGGCTGGGAGGACAGCCTCGGGGAAGCACGAGAGCAGATCCTAGAAATAAAGGGTGGGGAGAGGATCCTCTACAAATTCATTGAGTCATTGTGTCTTCACCCAGCACATAGTTCACATCTCTGGGTACCAGCTGGAACCCCTGTCCTAGATGGCATCCCAGGCCCCCGGCATCGTAGCCTTGTTCTCAGCGGCCAGCCTGGCCCGAGCTGGAAGGAACACTGTCTCTCTTGCAATGCCAGAAAGGAGACTATGACATCCCAGAGCCCACTGGGGTGCACACAAAAACACAGCCACTTTCCCAAAGAAACAGCAACAGCAGCAAAAACAGTCACCATCATTTGAACCTCGAGACCTAGAAATGGAAGAGGAAACCAGATGGAAAGAGAGATGGAAACCCTTTACACTTCTGTCTACCACCAGATTCAAAATCAAGTTCAAACTCATCCATCAAACTCCTGAGAAGAGCCTGTGGCTGCAAGAAACCCTGCTGGAGTCACCACGTCCTTCCCAGAGCAGAGGCTTAGCCGGGATCCACGGGCCTCCCGAGCCTTGCAGAAATACTCTTTAACATTAAAGGATGACTCTGGCGGGTCCCTCCTTTTCTTGTTTAGCGGTGCATGGCCAGAAGTGGCAATGGTCAGGTCCAGTGGCCCGCTCTTAGTCCAGAAAGTCTACGTGTTTGCCCGTCACTGGCAAATTGGTCCCTGCAGCCAAGGGGTTCCCTGCAGCCCGGGGTAGAATGCACAGGGAGTCAGAGCAGGGCAGCTGCCATTCCCGAACATGCAGGCAGGGAGGCAGGAACAGACAGAGGAAGTGACTGTCTGCGTTGAGTCGGGAGAGCAGGGAGGCAGCACGCAGCGGGCAAGTGAAACACACACACAGTCTGTATTCGCACCTCTGCTCTGCCAGCTGGCACCTGTGTGCTCTTAAAAGCAAGTACCTCACGATCTCTGAACTGCCCCTCCTCGCCTACACAGAGGGATCATGGTGCCTTTCTCCTCGATATTCTTTCGGGATTAAAGATTCTATGTGTAAAGGGGCCTGTCCCACAATCAATGAAATCTGTCCTCATGGACTCTGGACCCTGCTGGGAGGATGCTAACACTGCACCCCTGCTCTGCACCCTGGTTTCAAAGCGGCCCAGGCTGAGGCTCTGAACAGGCTGCAGGCTCTGTGCCTCCCTCATGCCCCCAAATGAGAATGCAGCTCAGCACCAAGCCTTCCTTCCTGCTATCCCACCCTCCTGGGGTCGCCCCAGCATCAGAGGTGGACCTTGACCCTAGTGTATGCCTTGTTCTCACAAACCGCTCAGTGTTCTCACTGAAAGTTTACCGAGCCCCTGCTAACGCAGGTTCTTCCTCACACAGACCTCCTGCCTGGCTCCCGCCTGGCTGTGGTGGCCCCTCTCCCACAGGCAGAAGCCCCTGTTTGATGGCAGATGGCTCTGCTATTCAGAGAGCGAGCTTCGTGCCAATCCTGCAGATGGACTCCGCCCACTTCAACCTCCATCACTTCACTCCAGCCCCACCCTCCTTGGGGTGTCTGCCAGGGCTTAGCAGTCAGTCATCTTCCCCCCAAGTCTCCTCCTCTGCCGAGTGTAGCTTAGTGGAAGGGACGCAGACTGCAGAATCAACTGCCCCACACATCTACTGTGTGACCTGAGGCAAGTTCCTTAACCTCTCTGAACCTCAGCTATAAAAGGAGGAGAATAACAGCTGCCATGAGCCACGGAGGAAATCCAAGGGATGTTGTGGATCCTGAGCCTACCACAGTATCTGGCACATCGGAATGCTTTCTAAAGGCCAGCTCCCTCCCTCCTGCCTCCTCCTACCCCAGGTGGCCTGTAACTAGTCTTACCTAGCTAAAGCCAAGGATATGCCAGTGGTCATTAAAACAAATTTGTCACTTGATTCTGCAGCCAGGTGGCACATGACAGCCATTAATTTTTCACATGAAAAATGGCTCTGCTAATTGAAAAAACATCAAAAAGATTGAGGTTTACACAAATGTTCAGCTCTGTTTATTCTCTCTAATTTACTTTTTGGCAATCAGTAAGAACTTAATGATTCTTGTTTATGGCTTCCTCCCTAGTTCTAGATATGAGTGCCTATGGGGATCGAGATGTATATACTGAGAGCGTTCAGCCCGGGCCACACGGCCAGCGGGGAACAGTTACAACACCCTAGGGAACTGCGGGTTCCTCAAAAGCTTAGCTGACACGCTCGCTGTTCATCAGGAAAACACCTCAGCTAGGACTTTACAGCGGCTGGATCCTGTTGTCCTTTCCTCAGCACAGACTTTTCTGGCTTGGACGTCTTTGTAACTGTTTCATTTGGTATTACATAAAGATAGGCAACATTTATTGAGCAACGACTCTGTGCCAAGCACTTAGCATGCACTTTAAGTGGATCGTCTCCTTTCACGCTCACCAAGACGCCATGAGGAAGGTGCCATTATTAACCCCGCTCCAGATGCGGGAACTGAGACGTAGAGGGGGATTAGAAATGCAGACACTCAGACACATCTGCATTGTGAAGTGGTTACTAAGGTGAAGATCCTTAGCACCTCTCAATCTTACATTGCCAACTGAACCTCTGGATGAGTTCATTTAACTCTGAAGTAGCTGAGCCACAAGGAATGTGGTTCCAGGTCCCCCTGGGTGGGAGGTGAAAAAGAGCTTTTCCAGGGCGGGAATATGTAGGCTGAGCCTGAAGTTCGCTTGGAAAGGGCTGGTGATTGTTCCCTCCCAGGAGAAGAAAGCGCTTTGCAAGTCTGACAGTGAGAGAACCTATGGTGCGGCCATTTGCCTTGCAAACCCCCATTACATGAATGAAAAGAGGACTTCTCCAAAACAGTGATCTTGGGCCATATCCATCTAAGGGAGCTGAAGACAAGAGTAAAACTCATTCCATTTCCTGGAGGTGTATTCCGAGAGGGAGAGAGGGAGGGAGGGAGAAAGGAAGAAGAAGGAGGAGGAGGAGGAGGAGGGGAAGGAGGACGGGGGGGGGGGGGGGAAATGAAGAGAAAGAAGAGAAGGGAGGAGGGGAGGGAAAGGGGGAAAAGGAGGGGAGATTTAACCCTCCCCCATTTCCAACATTCCAAAATCTTGTTCTGCAGATCACTAATCAGGAAAGACACACCATAAAAATAGAACTCTCAGAACAAATAAATTTGAGGAATGCTACATACTACCTCCTCCTCTTGACAGTCCACACCGCTTTTTAACACTGTAGAGGTCCTGAGGAGTCCTGCGGTGAGGAACCTGGCTCTCCACTGGTTGACTGCTTTTTCATGCAATCCCTGTTTCCTATTCCTACGTCAGGGAAAGACGGCCATCAATTAATTTCAGCACCACCTGGAAAGTGCTGACTCTGACATCAGCCCCGAGGACTGAAAGCTCTTTAATAGATCGGTCTATCGCTGCACATTGCCTATGCAGCCCCATGAGCATCGCAAAGGCCTTGGTGAAGCCCCGGGCTTAAGGTTCCCATCCCCAAGACGAGGGCCATGCGGAGTGAAGCACACGCTCCCCGTGTGATCCCTGGGAAGAAGGGGAGAAGGCATGACTGGGGCTGGCTTAACAGAGATTTACTTCCCCGGCATCCTTTGGAATGGATATCCTGCATGATTGAGCCGGGCTTTGTTCAATTCTCAAAGCAATTTGCCAGGAGTGAGAAAGGAGTGCTTAGTAAAGCAAGTTGGTCAGTCCTGGATGATTACTTCTTATTCCAAAACAATTACTATAAAGGTAAAATGGCTTGTGTTGCTGTAAAAAAATATGACTCTCTCCAAACAGTGACATGAATTCCCAAGCAGAGCCATCAAGGCCACGGCCAAAGGCAGGCCA
>PVJN01030136.1:0-25859 GCA_004026805.1 Lasiurus borealis | reverse complement strand
TAAGCGGAACAATGAAAATGTAACCAAGCCAGTAATAGAAATGCTTTTAAAAATATCATAAATATTAAACATGAAATAAGACGACAGGAATAAGTTAAAATAAATTAATAATAACTACGAATAGAGTTTGGGCAAAGTATGTTAGCTCTTTGTAGTACAAATATAGCTATATTTTATATATTAGCCACATATTTAAGACGAAGTGACACAGGGTACTGGAAAATGAAGAAACAGAAAAGAATGTTCTAGCAAATCCCAACTGAAAAAGAAATAGTTGAACGCTTATCAACATTAAGAATTCAAGGCACAAAGCATTAAAAGGGCTGAAGACACTTTTTCTTTTGATAAAAGAAACCCTTTTCAAAATAATATGTCATGATCCTTACAAAATAACTAGATTCATAAAATTCAATGAAAAAAAATGACAAATATAGTCATATTAAAAGACTTTAAAGTATCTTTATCGGATTGAGAAACATGAAGTAAAACTCTGGAAGTTTTAGACATCATACATTAGTTTGACTTCATTGATATTTATTCACATACAAATAAATGCTATAGTTTTTTAAAAAGAAAATATTCAAGCATCAAAAACATTGATGGGGCTGGCTGGTGTCCCAGCAGTTGAGCGTTGACCCATGAACCAGGAGGCCACAGTTTGATTCCGGGTTGCATACTCAATCCCCAGTAGGGGGCAGGCATCATTGATATTTCCATCTCTCCCTCTCCATTCCTCTCTCTAAAACATAAACAAAAAACAAACAACCACAAAAAAAAACAACACATTAAAAATATTTATGCTATGAGAGAAATATTTGCAAGTTACGTATCTGACAAAGAACTTACATCTATAATATTGAAAACACTCTCAAATTTCAATATTTAAAAAAAAATCAAAGTTGAAAGTGGGCAAAAGACTTGACCTGATATTTTACTAAAGAGAATGTACAGATGGAAAACAAGCACATCAAACAGATTCAACATCACTAGCCACTAGATAAATGCAAATTGAAACCACAGTGGAATATCGCTACACAACTATCAGAATGGCCAACTGAAACATAGTGATAATACCAAATGTTGGTGCAGAGGTGGAAAACCAATCTCTGCCTGGCCTGTGGGAGTATAAAACGGTACAGACGCTCTGGAAAATAGTCTGGTCGCTCCCTTTAAACGTCAGAATGGACTTACCATACCACCTAGAATCGCACTCTTGCGTATATATGCCAAAGGATTGAAAACTTCTTTTCATGCAGAACCTTATATGTGAATATTCTTAGCCACATTATTATTGTGGCCCCAAACTAGAAATTATCCAAATGTCCTTCAGAGGGTGAATGGTTAATAACATGGTTAGTACCGTCCCATAGAACACTTCTCAGGAACAAAACGAGGAACAAGCCATTAAAACTTGCAAAATCTTGTAGAACCTAAAGGAAGTTATACTGAGAGGAAAAACTAGGAGGATAGATTGCTGCGTGATTCCATTCATGTAACATGTGTGAAATAACATAATTGCATAGATGGAACACAGATGAGCAATTGCTCAGGGTTAGGCTGGGGATGGGAGTGAGTGTGGCCATAAGAAGTAGTGAGGAGGCGCTGTAGACATGGTACAATGAAGCATCTTGGTTGTGGTGGTGGTCACTGAAGATATGCAAGTGATAGGACTGCAGAAAGCCATGCTTTTTACCCGCCACACACACACGAGGACACATAAAACTGGTGAGATCTGAATAAACTCTATGGGTTGTATCAGTGATGACAATGCAGAATTAGAAATAAAATACCAGCCATTCGAATCAAGCAATGCATTCAAAGAACCATGTTTTATGAATGACTGCGGCAAGGATCATTAATAAATAACCTTCTAACTACTCAGCTTTATACTTCCTGGTGACAAAACCCTCAGGTTAGCTCTGGCCAGGCGCTCATTTGGTTGGAGTGTTATCTGGTACATCTAGATGTTGCAGGTTTGATTCCGGGTCGAGACACAGACCGAGGTTGTGGGTTCAATCCCCAGTCAGGGCACATGTGGGAAGCAACCAAATCCATGGGGAAAAACATACTTATGCGAAGACTAGCAAAAAACCACGCAACTGATTTTAATCCAGTTGCTAATCTGACCAGCTTAAAAATGACATCCCTTTCCATCTTTGTGAGGTTGGGTAGCTAACGAAATGCAAGAAAACGCTGTGAGTGAGAACTCCTGGGAACCTACTTTCACCCTACTTTCCTCTCTTCATTTTTCCAGCGTCGAATGAGGAGCTGATGCCTGCGTGGCTCAGAGGAAAAACAAGAGAAGCCAGACTTTCCCCTTTGCCTCCTTACACTGCTGAGCCAACTCCAGCCACTGCTCTACTCGACACCTGATTATTTCAGCACGATAAGCACCCATGTGTTGAATCCATGATTGGCAGGCCTCCCTGCGTGCACTTCCAGGTTTATCGGAGATTAAACATGGTGGCAGAGTCAGTGGATGTTGCACAGACACGCGCCAGGAACAAACTGGAATTACAACTGAAATACAGAAAAACCTCCTAACAACCAGCGGAAGATTCGCAGGAGATAGTGCCGAGGACAGATGTGGAGGCCGCAGAGAGACTAGGAGGAGGGGCAGAGGCACGAAGGCCTGGCCAGCGCCCCAGACAGCAGCTAACGTTCCAGAAAAAAAGGTTCACCACGTCTTGTCAAGATGGATCAATATGATACATTCTGTCAAGGTAATTCTCTTTGTTGACAGAGAAAAGAGGAAGATTATATTATTTTGTGAATGCTGACTAAGAATTGTATACATTCTAGCATGCATTCATGCTAACTACTTAAAAAATGAGAAGTAGAAACATTCTTTCGTTATTCATTAAGAAATATCTGATAAAAATATGCAAATATATTTCGTAATGAAATATTAGAAACATGCTCAATAATATAAAAATAACAGAATATCTATTGTCCCTGATTAATATCCTGAAGACTAAAGCTAAAACAAAGAAAAAAAATGGTTCAGAGATTGAAAAATTGGAGATCTTTCTAGAACATTTATAAGAGAATCAACTAATAAAAATGAAACTAATAAAAGAACTTAGCAAGTTGGTTGGATAAAAATTCCCCATGAAAAAAATAATGTGTTTTTTTTTATTTTTCATCAGTAAGAAATTAAAAGTTAATTTAGATAATAAGAACCTGTTTACAACAGCTTATAAACATAAAATGCCTGAATGAAAAAAAAGAAGCTAATAAAATGCAAGATGTTCATAGAGAAAATAATAAGCCTTTACTCAATGATTTAAATAATCTAAAAGAACAAAACAAAACAGAGCACTGGACAACATTAATGAATGGCAATATTCAATATAAGGAAAATATTAGACTTCCCTAAATTAGTCTAATAAGAGAAATGTATATAAAAGTAAAAATGAAATTATTCTCTGCAAAAAAAAAAAGGCTGAGAATAAAAAGTATTAGTAAAAACATGAAAAGCAGGTCCCTTCCCAAGCTATTTTTAAGTTACGAATACACTGATTTACTGAGTTTTGGCAGAAATTTGAAGTACAATTAAAAATAAATTCTGTGAGTCTGTGACCTGGCAATTCTATTTCTAGATATTTCTGCTAGAGGGCAAAATAATGTTCACTGCAGCATTATTTGAATTATCAAAACATTGAAAATAAACTTAATGAAGGTTAAATCAAACACAGAAAGTACATTTTACAAAATATTATTTATGAATTAAAACATACAACCCACAGGTATCAAAACAGATTGCTCTAAAAGTCACAAATTGCTCAGTACATAGAAAATGAAAACAAATGTATAAAACAACACACATAACAAATGAAAAAAGGTTAAAATATTGGAAATTTACACCCAAGACAGTATTATTACCTTAGGGGAAATACTAGCATTAGGGATAATGGTCAGAGTTTTACAAATGTAGGACTAAGAAAATAAAATAAATAAAATTTTAGGGCTAACTCTTTTAAAAAGCTGAAGGGAAATTTAGCTTGCACAATTAAAGATGAATTAAATGAGGTTAGTGATTATTGTTTTATATATGCGGATTTGGGTGGTAGTCAATTAAAGAGTAGAAGGAAATTTTGGCTGACGCTGAATTAATACAGATATACTTAATCAGAGCTTTACAATTGATGAGCACAAATCTCCAAATAATGTAGTGAGTGCTAGGACAGAATGGGGAATAGAGAAGTTGCTGGTTTTCTGAAATATAAGAAGGAGAATTTGAATTATTGATTTCAGAGAGGAAGGGAAAGACAGAAACATCAATGATGACAGAGAATCATGGATTGGCTGCCTCCTGCACGCCCCCTACTGGGGATCAAGCCTGAAACCTGGGCATGTGTCCAGACAAGGAATCAAACCATGACCTCCTGGTTCATACGTCGATGCTCAACTACCAAGTCACACTGGTTGGGTGAAAACAGGAATTGTAAGTGAAAAGGGCCAAGTGAACAGAGTGATTGCAGGCAATCATTCCACAGACCAATTTTCCCTTCACACATTAAAGCTGGGTAAACTTCAGCCAATTAGGGAAGTGGCATAACATCTGCATTATAAATCAGATGAGACTCTTTTTAAAAATGAGATGGAGGGCCCTAGCAGGTTTGGGTAAGTGGATAGCGCACTGGCCTGTGGACTGAAGGGTTCCAGGTTCGATTCCAGACAAGGGCACATGCCCGGGTTGTGGGCTTGACCCCCAGTGTGGGCGTGCAGGAGGCAGCCCATCAATGATTCTCTCTCATCATTGATGTTTTTATCTCTCCCTCTCCTTTCCTGTCTGAAATCAATAAAAATACGTTTTATAAAAATGAGACTGAGGAATAAAAGAGAAGGCATTACACCTGTTTTTATAAATTACTTACAATGCCACCGGGCTCTGTGCTAGGCAGCTGCTGTTTCACAGGGTGAGTTTGCTGAGTGAGATACCCAAACCTGGGAATAATCAGTCATATGAAACTGCAATCTGTCTCATTTGCTAAAAAAATAAAGAAAAGAAAGAAAGAAAGAAAGAAAGAAAAAAAGAAAAGCAGTATTTTTTCTAAGAACATTCATTCAATTCTTTTTTTTTTTTAATATAGCTTATTGATTTTTTTTTCCAAGGGCCTTCGGGGAAGTTCCTTATTGAGGAAGGGAGAGGGATAGAGAGTTAGAAACATGGATGAGAGAGAAACTTCCATCAGCTGCCTCCTGCACACCCCCTACTTAGGATGTGCCCACAACCAAGGTACATGCCCTTGACCGGAATTGAACCTGGGATCTTTCAGTCTGCAGACTGAAGCTCTATCCACTGATCAAATTGGTCTGGGCAGTACATTCAATACTTTAAACCAGCGATTCTCAACCCTGTGGGTCGTGACCCCTTTGGGGGTCCATCGACCCCATCACAGGGGTCGCCTAAGACCATCGGAAAACACAGGTATTTACATGACGATTCAGAATAGTAGCAAAATTACTGTTAGGGAGTAGCAAAGAAAATAATGTTATGGTTGGGGGTCACCACATGAGGAGCTGTCTTAAAGGGTCCCGGCATTAGGAAGGTTGAGAACCGCTGCTTTAGACAAAGGGAAAGCCTTCGAGACAGAGCCTTGCTGACGCCACTCCATTGGAATGAGCACGTGACTTGCTGTGTACAAAGGGTTAGGACTACGGTTGCAGAGAGATTAAACATCCCTAGGATCTTCACCTGTGAATTTGATTAGCTTGCCCTCTCCTCATAAATAATGCATAATTTGGGTTTTAGTAAAATTTTTATGAATTTGGAGTAACGAAGTTCTATTAAATGAAACAGCCCTATAAAAATCTGGGAAATGACTATGCCTTCTAAGGCCGTGCCTGGCTGTACCAACCAGTCAGCTGCTGTCCAGTCTACTTCCCGGAGCAGGCTGGCATTGGCTGGGTCATTGTCCACATTTGGATCTCAGCTCTGTTCTCCTTGGAATGTGGGGGGAAGTTGTCTATTCTCTTCCCTGAAAAACTTTAAAATATCTGTACTCTCAGAGCACAGCACTGCCAAATATATTCATGAAGCAGAAATTATTCTACTTTTCAATTATTTATCAATCTCTCTTGAACACTCTGATTTTTCAGCAGGCTTTTGTTCCGCCCGGGATTTTGATGAACCACTCAAGTGATGGCTTTCTCCAGGATTAAATTCCGCAGTCATTCCCAGTGTTCTTAGAAGATACGCATCTTTTTTCACAGCTCGTAGGTACCTCATCATGACTTCTCGTTTTTTAAACAGTAAGAATTTTACCCTAAATGATAATTTTGTAGCTCCTTGAAATAATTTGGGATGACAGTCTATATAGTACATATTTCTAAGACAAGGATCCATGCATCGCATTAAAGGTAATATACTTAGAATTCGGGTTTTCCAGAAGGAGGTATATCACAGTGTTGAACAACGTTTTCCTGGGGCAAAAATTACGATGATGTACATGGAAGTATTTCGAGGGCACTTAATAGCAAGGCGAATGCTCCGTCTTTGTCCTGTGGCTTTGCCTGCCCTCGCAGGACAGACTGCAGTTTCACAAGCTCAGCATTATCTGCACTTGCCGCCTCACAGCTGGGATGAATCTTCCCGGTTAACTAGCCAGGGACATAGGAAGACCCGAGAAAATGGCACAAATGTGCAAATTCTGGATTTTCGCGGGGCCTTCGGGGACGTTCCTGAGCCTGTGGCCTGGCCTGAGTGGGGGAAGCGGTGGAGAGATACTACTGACCACAGTTTAGAGTCACGTGTTTTGTGGTTTCTGCCTTAAGATGATCCAGGGGAGACCGTCTTCCCGGGGTGCACTGTACGTCTGCCCGGAGCGGAACCTCACAGAGCAGCTCATCCAGGAAGTACGGAATGGGTTTCCCATAAACACCGGACGGAGGAATGGAGAAAACCAAGGGACAGACAGCTCGTGCTTTCAGATGTGCATGTATAACATAGTGTGAAAATATCATCTCTATTTTGTGCCCTCCCCTTCTTTTTGGCTCCTGGAAATAAAATAATTTACTATGTTTCATAGTAAATAGATATATTTACTATAAAATATCTTTGAAATAGATTCATAAAGTACAAAATGGGAAGTCTCTTATTCAAATAAAGCATAAAGAACTTCTAATTCTGTTCACAGAAATTTGCCAAAAAAAAAAGAAAAAAAGGAAATATTTGAAAGGGGAAAATAAAACTGCTTGGAGTTTTTCTTCTCAACATAAGCAAGAGGATAAGTTATAGGAAATGAGACAAGGGAGACAGTCTTATTTGAAGACTAAATACCAAAATACTCAAAACCAAATCCTCTGCATTAGGACGAGCTAGTCTAACATACATTCCAATTCATCATTCTTGTCTATTTTCCAAAGAGTATTGCCAACTGGAATTTGTAGCGCCGTGTGCTTGTGAGTGAATTCCAACTACCCTACTCCCACTTCCATCCTATTAACAACTGGGACTATTACTTGCATTAAATGGGAACAACCTGTCTCATTTCCTAAACTTATCCTATTGTTTATATCAATCAAGCGGTTTTATTTTCCTTTTTCAAATATTTCCTCTTTTTATTTTTGGCAAATTTCTGTGAACAGAATTAGAAGCTTTTTATGCTTTATTTGAATAATGGTCTTCGCATTTTGTACTTTGTGAATATGTTTCTCCTCGTCCTCATTAAACAGACTTCCGCGTTAAGATTTAGTTCAGTGCCCGGCCCAGGTGGCTCAGTTGGTTGAGCATCGGCCCATGACCAGGGGTCATGGGTTTGATTCCCAATCAGTACACATGTCCAGGGGGTGGCCTCGGTCCCACATGGGGGGCGTGCAGGAGGCAGCGGATTGATGTGTCTTCCTTCTCTATGTTTCTACCTGTCTGTCCCTCTCCCTTCCTCTCTCCAATTACTAAAAACATAAAAAAAGTTATTTTAAAATTAAGTTATTTTACTTGCATCTCGTGTTGTTTTTAAGACGTCTCATTTGCACCCGCATTTAGCTCGGCCATGTTAATGAAAGACTGCAGGAGAGGCACTTGCAGAAGCATCTGTAAATCACGAGAGACGGCGAAGATGCGTGTCACAGACCCAGATTCATGATTACTTTAATGACATGACAAGAGAGCTCAAGTCAGATACCTAGGCATTATCAATAATTAACACCACTGCCCTATTAAAAACACAAGTTTAACAACATCCTGTCTAGCCAGGATTTAGAGGACATGCTGTCATTACTTCTGTTGAACTTGGATGATCTCTCTGCATGACCATATAGGCAGGGATGACTCCTTTATAAGAAAATGATCCCCTTAAGGTGAACCCACAAACTGATGAATAGCCCTTTGTGTCTCTTAAAAGGGGCTGTTCCCGAACAGCCCAGCGTGGTCAGGGCTGGCCGACCATAAAGAGGGTTCTGTCCGGCACCCTCTGATGGACCTGTTATTGCCGAGTTCAAGCAGACGGTGGCGCTCTCCCCCACTGAACTGAACTCTCCAATGAGATCCAGCAGCCTCACACCAGATGCAAGTCCGGTCAGCAGAGGACTACAGATGGGACTGCTCCCACTCATGATTCCCCTTGAGGCACAGTCAGATGGGGGTTTGTTATAGATGCCTTCATACTGAACCTCTGAGGTGGGGTCCTTCCAGAATTCTCCCCTACCTCATTCATACTCTTTTTTAAAAATATATTTTATTGATTTTTTTTAAAGAGAGGAAAGGAGAGAGATAGAGAGTTTTAGAAACATCGATGAGAGAGAGACATTGATCAGCCGCCTCCTGCACGCCCCTACTGGGAATGTGCCCACAACCAAGATACATGTCCTTGACCGGAATCGAACCTAGGACCTTTCAGTCTGCAGGCCGACGCTCTATCCACTGAGCCACACCAGTTTCGGCAATCATTCATACTCATCTTGATGGTGATACTTTTCCAACTGAATTACTTTCTACCCTTTCTTTTTTTTTTATGTCAGCAAATCACATCCTTTAAAGCAGGGAATCCATCTGGTTGTGATGATGGGCTGCTCCTTGAGGCTCTGTCACAGGAGGACTGGGCCTGATTTGCTTTGATCCATATGATACAAAATCTTCCTTATTGTTTCCTGCCTCTCACCCCCTCCTTCCCTCCTCTTCTCCCTGCCTCCTTCCTTTTCTCCCTTCTTTTCTGACTTATATTTTTTTCTGGCGAAGCACCTTTATAGTAAGTTGACTGGCGCCTACCTAAATACGTCCATCTCCCTGAAATCTGTGATGTCCCCTTATATGGCCAAAGGGACTGTTGGTGTCATTGCATTGAAATCCATGGGATGGAGAGAGAATCCTGGTTCTCCAGCTGGGCCCCCTTTCATCACAAAGGTCCCTCCAAGAGGCAGGCGGTAGTCAGAGCCGGAGAAGATAATGTAAGGATGGCGGCGGAGTGAGATAGGCAATAGAGGCGGCTGCTAAGAGCTGACACAGGCCAAGAACAGACTGTCCCTCATAGCCTCCCAAAGGAACCGGCCTGTGGACTCTGAGCCGTGAACCTGATTCGGACTCCTACCCTCCAGCACCGTGAGCAAATGCACGTTTGCTCTGTGACACCACTCTGTTGGTGGACCTTTGTTGAGATAGCAAGCCCAATCTAATGCAGCCTTGGAGAAGGAAAATCAATCCAATAAATCAAAGGCTCTGGTGTTATTCCTCAGACCGTTAAAGAAAATATAAAAACTATTAGAGACCGAACACTCACCGCGGAGTGAAAAATGTCCTGGCCAGGCAGAGAATTTGATCCAGCGGGGAGTCTAGGTAGGCTGTGGGCATGGAATTCAGGAGGGAGGAGGAGGAGGGAGGGGGGTAGGATTTCAAAGGCGAAATATCTTGAACTCACTCTGCCCCGTGCTGGGAAAGCAACCTCTCCCAGGAGGTGACTGGCTGCGGGACCAGATGCCCCAGCTGCCAGGCTGGTGGGTGAGGGCCTGGTGGGAACGCACCGACAGGGCTGCTGGTGACAGTCCCTGGCTGCCTGTGACACAGCCCCATTCGGACTGTCCCCACCCAGGTCTGCACTAGTGTCAGCAGCGGTGGGTCAGGGTTTATGGCCACAAGAGTAAGGAAGAGGGGAGCCAGACATAATCCCAGAGTCACTCTGTTGGAAGATGAAGAGAGAAACAGGGGAGAGAAGTAAAAAACAAAAGGTATCATTAAACGTCAGAGCGAACCCTTACAAAACGCGATCCGCTAAGACTCTTTTAAGTGACTCTGCGTGTATTAAATCCTTTACTGTTCACCACCCTATAAAAGGGATACTGTAATTCCCCCACTTTGCAGGTAAGGAACCTGAGGGTCTGAGAGGTCCTATCATGTGATCAAGGTCACTCAGCCTCTGGCCACACTGAATGCCAACTCAGCAGCGAAGCCTGAGCTCCCCCCTGCTACCTGCTGCTCAGTGCCAGCTTTGAACTGGAGCGACCTTGGGGCTCACGCTCTCTTTAGAACCTGTCTGCCCTGTGGCAGTTACTAGGCTGCCATTAAAAGAAGGCTGTAGTCCCACTTCTGGGGGACTTAAAGGATTACCAACAGTTTTCCCTGTTAAGAGATAAACTGAGGCATATTAAAACTTGACGGGCCGAGACCCGTTTGGCTCAGTGGATAAAGCATCAGCTTGTGGACTGAAGGGTCCCAGGGTCAGGGATATGCACCTTGCTTGCGGGCACATCTCCACTGTGGGCCGTGCAGGAGGCGGCTGATCGATGTCTCTCTCTTTGATCGATGTTTCTGACTTTTTATCTCTCTCCCTTCCTCTCTGTAAAAAATCAATAAAATATATTTTTTAAAAAATTGCTTAAAACTTGACGGGTGTACTTGTTTAAAAGTCTTGGGAGTCAGGCAGGAACAGAGGAGAAGTGAGTGGAAGCCCTCCATGGAGAGGAGCTGGGAGGAAGGCTTTGATGGGAGGGGCGGGAGAAGAGCTAGGGAATGAACTGCTTGGCTGTGGCTGAGCCAATGGCATTGTGGGAGAGCCTCTGGCTGTTTGTGATGGGCTGCGTTCAGGATTTCATCTCTCAGCCGCGAGCAATTACAGGCTTGGGCTTTGGTTTGCTTCCTGGGCTAAGGAGGGACTGTATCACTGAGCTCCTGGTTGAACTGGTGTAACATCTCATTCCCAACTTGATCTATGTAAGTTGCTTTGAGTCTGTAAAGATCAATATAAACATGTTAGGTCTTGATTCTTTTCCATTATCGTTGCAACATGAAATTCATGGGGATATCTGGTGCCCAAACTCAAGGTCACAGACAGCGGAATGCGTCGTATTTATTATCTTTTTGTTCTGTTGTTGTGAAATGCATTGTGGATGCATTTGCTAAAGAAGTCACAGCTGTAATCATTAACATTTCCAGTTAGTGTGTGAGAAGTGTCTGGTGTTTTATCTAATCACAGGACATTCTTCAGACAAGAGCAGGCCAGTCAATGGCTAACAAGACAATATCAATGGATGACAAGCCAATATGCATCCTTATGGAGTGACACCTTTTTTTTGGTCTGTTTTTTCCTTCCCTAGGGAGGCAAATTCCAAGGCAATGACAACTTTATGTCATTGCTGCAAAACAAAGGGGGAGTTAGAGCAGCGGTTCTCAACTTGTGGGTCTCGACCCACAGGTTGAAAATCACTAGCAGGGTCGCCTAAGACCATCGGAAAACAGGTATTTCCATTATGATTCATTAACAGTAGCAAAATGACAGTGATGAAGTAGCAACGAAAATAATTTTAAGATTGGGGGTCACCACCACATGAGGAACTGTATTAAAAGGTCACAGCATTAAAAAAGGTTGAGAACCACTGCTCCAACCCATAGGTTGAACTTAGTTTGAAATATAAAGCACAATGAAGAAATGACATGTTTTGTATATATTGTTAACTAAAACTATCTGTCTCGGCTTTATATTTTTTTGTGTTTTTTTTTTCTTTCTTTTTGTTGTTGTTGTTACCCGTTTGCTTTATTTCATTGTGATTCTTGTATGTGTAGATACAGAGCCTGATACTTGGTGATGTGAGGAGGATCAAGGAAGTATTACTTACTTAATTAAGGACGCTCCCAATTTTCAGAGAGCAGGCAACACCGGTTCACCCTTAACCTGAAAGCCTCAAGATTGAGCCGAGGCTCTGAGGCGTTGGTGATGACTATTCCTTAAGAATGCTCACTTGGTGGAATATGTGAAAGCTTTCTGTGGCCGGTGAATAGCAGAAAATGTGAAAATTATTTAATAATTTAGTTTATGTACATATGCTGCCAAAATAAAGGCTATGTGTTGTTTTGTTTGTTTGTTTTGGTGTGTGTGTGTGTGTGTGTGTGTGTGTGTGTGTAATTCCCTAAAAATACAGTTGCTTGATGACGGACACTCGTGAAATTAGAATTTTAGATAAACAATATTAATATTTGGTATAAGCATCTCCAAATGTTTGTACTGGACACGCTTCTATTTAAAATGTCATCCTTGTTAATCTGATTAATTGTTGGTTCAGCATCCTGTTTCCACCCTGGATACGAGAACGCAGTTGAAAAAGAAGAAATTGCTTCATCTTTAAGAGTTACTACTAAGAATATTCCCTAAAGTTGTTTTTAACTAAAGATTTCGGGTAATTTATTTGCACTCTAGTCTCCTCTTTCGTAGTTACTCAGTATTCCTCTTTCAATAGGTCGCACTTGTGTTAACACGAAAATTGCTGTGTAAGAGGAAAACTTCACAACTGATTATTTTAAGATCTAATTCATCAAGGTCACGCTCACCTTACAAAAACATTTTCAAGGAAGGTAAACAGATGGGCAGAGGTGCCAACCACATGTGAAGATTTATCTGGACACAATTTATAGTTTCTGCTAAGCTTTTTCCGTGGTTTCTTTCTTAGGTGAGCCACCTTCCAGAGTTCAGATTACAGAGTTCTGAGACACTTAGAGCCAGGGAAGTGTATTTTCTTCCCCCCATTAAAGCTTCTGCTGATACAGATCTCAGCTCCTTGGAGATGTTTGCAACCGTCTGTAGACTGCAGGCAACAGAGCTACATCCTAGAATAAAAATGCCTCCTTGTATCCCAAGCATTAATTTTCCCCAGTGAAATCAATCAGCAATTAAATTACACTCTTTGGGCGACACCTCAGACCATATTTTAGATTCCTTATTTCTTACTCAACGTATGTGGAGGAAGTTGAGAGAAAGTTAAACACAAAAACCTACAAAAACAGTATTTTCTGTCCTAAACGTAAGAATTGTTTTTGTAATGTAAGTAGTCTCTTTGTGACTTAGCTGTAAAAACAACATTTTTTTTTTTTCTGTAGATGTAGAAAATAAAGCCTCCAGTTCCTTCTTATCCTTCTACTTAAATACTATCTTAACAAACGGGGCTTTAAACCAAATTATAGTATCAACTTTCCAAGTAAATTTCAACAGGCAGTTGCAAACTTAGTCATCATTCCGTAAACAAGGAATCTAAGACTGAAATATTTCAATGTTTTGACATATTCAAAACAAGCAAATCATAAAGTTTGAAAAACTTTCATAGCCTTATATTGATCATAACTTGGTAAGCAAAACACCCACACTTTAGTACTTATGTTTAGAGAAGCTAGAACTGACCTTTCTCTTTAAGTTGAATTTTAAAGTAGTATATATTAGGAGCTTTCAGTGTAAAATAATATTGATAGATCTCTTTACTATAATGGGCCCAGCATATATTTTACTTAAAAATGTAAATATCACATCACTCTCCTTAATATCTCTTCCTTTTTTTTTTTTTTTCTGGAATTACCATCTATGCAGCTTTAGTTAGGTGGACATATCTCTCTCATTTATCATATGCATTCCTCTGCATTCTAATTTTTTTTGTATATTTCTTTGTTTCCCACATCAAATCTTAGCTCACATAGGAAGTGTCTTTTTTCTATAGTGAAAGAAAAATACATGCTTATGAACTAATTCCAAATGTGATTAGCTAATTAATAAGCAGCTCAAGTGGTAAATTCAAGGGAATAGGATAAATAAAAAGAAATAGTAGGGTTAAATCTGAATGATAAAAGATAATAGATACTTCATGTGAGTATAAAAATAATTGTGAGATAATTTTGGTAACTATGGAAATACAATCTTGGGAGTGAAAACCAATTTTGGTTTTAATACAAAACAAAGTCTTAAATTATTTCAAGATTTTTAATTATGTCAAAAATTGAAGTATATATGAAATATATTTTTACTTCTATATATTTATAGTTATTAAATATATATTTAATAAGAAACTTTTTCTTTCTACTGGGTGGGGTGAAGATGGTTTTATAGTTGTGAGTATGCAAAACACAGAATTTATTCTTATACAGTGGTACCTCGAGATACAAGTTTAATTCGTTCTGTAACCTTGAGGCGTGGGAAACTATGAGTCGAGGTAAACTGGTGGGTCGTGTGCAGCAGGCCAATCTGCACGATCACTCCTATCTCAAATGTTGCTCGTATTTCAAAGCAAAAATCGCTCGCTTGACAGCTCGTATCTCAAAAATCTCGTATGTTAGGGCACTCGTGTCTCAAGGTACCGCTGTATTATTATTTATTAACCAGAGGCCTGGTGCATGAATTCCTGCACCAGTGTGGTCCCTTGGCCTAGCCTGTGGGATCAGGCCAAAGCTGGCTCTCCGACATCCCCCAAGGGGTCTTGGATTGCAGAGAGCACACGCCAGGCTGAGGGGCCCTCCCAGCACAATTGGGGCTGGGGAGAGACGGAGAAGGTTGGTCAGCCAGGGAGGGACCGAGGAAGGGCTCCAGGGCGTGTCTGGCCCCTCTCACTCAGTCCTGATAGGCCAGACCCAGCAGCAAGCTCACCTAAAGGTCAGAGCATCTTCCCCCCGTGGTCGGTACACCTCATAGAGAGCGGTTGAGTGGCCTTGGCATATCATTAGCATATTACGCTTTGATTTTTTAAATGGACAACTGGATGGCTGGACACTTAGCACATTAGGTTTTTATTATGTAGGATTATTATATTACTTTTCATATGAATCACTGTAAAGCCACCCTGTGTAAATGTATATATGTGTTCGGCCAGTGTGTTCAGTGTGCTCAGCATTGACTCATGAACCTGGAGGTCACAGTTCTATTCCACATGCTGGGCTCCATCCCCAGTAGTGGGCATGCAGGAAGCAGCCACTCAGTGGTTCTCTCTCATCATTACTGTTCCTACCATCCTCTTTCTTCCTCTCTCTAAAATCAATAAAAACACACATATATATATATATATATAAAATATATATGTATAGATGCATAAAAACTCTGTATCCTACATAATAGCTAATATGCTCATTAGACCAGATGGCAGCATGACCTTTCAGAACGACCAGTGGGCAGGGGGGTGGGACTGCATGCCCTAGAGGCCCAGCATGCACGGAACTGTGCAGGAGTAGTTTGCTTTCCCTTGTCTCAGCTGGCTGCCCTGCCTATCGCTGCTTGTAGCTCACACCCCACCCTCCGCCGCTCATAGCTCTCCCTAACCCTAACCCTATCCCTAACCCTAACCCTAACCCTAACCCTAACCCTAACCCTGCCCTCCACTGCTTGTAGCTCTCTGCCACTGGTCGTGCTCCACTGCGAGTAGCTCATGCCCGTCCTGCCCACTGAGAGAGCCCACAGGCCTTTTATGTGTGTGTGTTATGCACACACACCTCTATACTGTATGCATACAGTCAGGAAAAATAGCTTCTCATTACACCTCTCACTCTCTCTTACATTACAGATATACTAGAGGCCCAGTGCACCAAATCTGTGCACCGGTAGGGTCCCTAGGCCTGGGTGGCGATCAGGGCCAAATGGGGGGCAACTGGCAGGGTGACCAGGTGGCCCCTACTGGCATCTGCCTTGGCTGGCCTGGTGCTGCCTGTTCACTGTTTCTTTCTTCCCTCTGTACCCCCGTCGCTGCCACCAATGGTCGCCTCCCTCTGTGGGGCAACTGCTGGGGCAATTGGGGGACCCCCCACTGGCACCCACCTTGGCTGGCCTGGTCCTGTGGGCTGGGAGTAGCTTCTGAATTGAGCATCTGCCCCCCCGGTGGTCAGTGCGAGTGATAGTGACCGTTCGTTCCACCGGTTGTTCCATCATTCAGTTGATTTGCATGTTGGGCTTTTATTATATGGGATATCTATATTTACTGAGTTCTTTGTCTCTATATCTAATGACTTCTTGACATTTTCACAGACGTAAGTTTATCCACAAAATTCTATATAATTTTATTAAAAGATATGTTTCAACAGCAATTTGTTTTTTTATGGCAGAAAAATTGTAAAGTACAGAGAAAGCACACAGAGTAAGTATGGTTTTGACTGATTGGCATTAATGGGAAAATGGGCAGGGAGACAGGTTTTCAAAGCACAAAAATGTGTGACCCTTTTTAAATGTATTGATTAAATAGTGGCTCTTACGGTTGTGTGCTGTACATGGGTGTTATATTTACAGTGTAATTTTTTTTTAATTTTAACATTTATATATTACTTTTTCCATAGGAATGAAATTATTTATAAAAATAAAAGGAGGGCTTGATCTCAGGAACACTGCCTCATGCTCATACATAGGAAGGAAGAAGAGAAGGGAGTGGGTAATTTTCTGGAGAGAGGGTGGCAGAAATGCGAGGATGCTTGTGCCGGAAATCTCACCTTTTTCCATTAATTGTAAAGAAGTTAAGGGATTCTAGTTTGTGGAGGTAGCTTTAGGTGAGTCGTGGTGATGTGCAAGGGAAAGGATAACTACAACTATTGCTGAGTGGTGTAGAGTGCTCAGCTGACATGAACACGATGATGTAAATTAGCACCAACCCTCATATTATTTGCTGTTAGAGAGACTTCTCTTTCTTTACACTATTCTAAAAAATTACATAGAAATGTAGCCTTTTTTCCTAACACATTTTTCTCTCCCTCTCCTTTTCTTTGGCATGGAACACTAATGCAGTCTGACTTTATAATAATAAGATTAAGAACATATATTGTATCTCTGTTGAATTAAATTTTTAATTCTACGCAGAGCAACCCTTTCATCTCCAACAGATTTGCCTGGTGATATATGCTTTGTATTTTTAAATCAAAGTATTTCTGCCAACGGGCATTGCTGTGAAAAACAAACAGATGACTAAAAAGAAATGAAATTCTCGCTTTTTCTCCACACACACATGCCTACACGCACACATAATGTGAATGTATCTTTGATGATTTTCGGAATCGACAGAGAAACCATAGTCTGCCTGGGTCAAAATTGACTATGTACATTTAAACAGGCTGCCGCTATTTATACCACTGTCGTTTTGTGATGGAATGGAATCTGTCATTAGCGGCTTTACAATGCACGCTGCTTTCCTCAACCTAAGTGCTTGATGATTCAAGGATCTTGCAACATGACTGCCCTTGCTACCTTTAAGAACATAAACTTAGCTGAAACCGGTTTGGTTCAGTGGATAGAGTGTCGGCCTGCGGACTGAAGGGTCCCATGTTTGATTCTGGTCAAGGGCATGTATCTTGGTTGCAGGCACATCCCTAGGAGGGGATGTGCAGGAGGCGGCTGATCGATGTCTCTCTCTCATCAATGTTTCTAACTCTCTCTCCCTTTCTCTCTGTAAAAAATCAATAAAATATATATTTTTAAAAAAAGAACATAAATTTACTCCATGGGACTGCTTCTTTCCATGCTCCTCTTCAACTCAAGTGACATGTGCGGGTGAGGAGCGCTTTGGGAGCAGGGAGATGATGTGGCTAGAGCTGTGCTGTGGAGCATTCATCTGTGAGGACGGTGTACTACAGAGTGGCATTGACGTTACTTGGCAACTGACTGGACACTGAGCAGGGTGAGATGGGGGATCGTGAAGCAAGAAGTGCTCAGAGGTGGCTCCACGTCTTTTGAATCTCGACTCTTTTGGAGTCTTCAAACCTGGCTCCCAGGTGCTGAGTTGTAGGTGCGATGATATGAACTTGTGTTCATAACAAAAGGAAGCAGAGGGTTTCCGGTTTAAGAAAAATGATGTGTTTTGAAGGTATTCAACTGAACAGTTTGGGCAGAGAAAGAGACACTTTGGATCTGAGTTCAAGACGGAGACTGGGGGACAGTGTGGGAAGAGAGCAGCTTTACCGAAACTCATAAACTGGTTATATGTTCAGCCAATTTGTTGGATAGGTGGATGCTGATAATAAAGGAAACAGACAATAAAGGAGATACCATGAGACATTAGGCAGAAACTTTAGTGTCGGACAGGAAGTCACAAAGAAATGGAATCAGAGGATGGCGCTTTTTAATACAATGGCTTCCCCATCGGTCAACTGCAGGCCTTTCTCTCACGCCGCTTACTAGTTATTAAAAATAGGCATTTTCACAATCTGGAGAGGTTCTATCCGGGCACATCAGGGTTCATTGCGTACTCTCTTGCTCCCACCCTGTACTTCCCCGGTTCTCCCTGGCTAATTCCTTCCTGCTGTGGGACCACGCACATCTCTCACCTATGAGCTCTGAATAATGACTTCTGTGTCTGGCAATGAGCCGTCACGGTCCGTTACATGACAATAACCTCTCTTTCTGGATATTCCCACTATCTCCAAAACTCATGATCCCCTGATGGAAGGACAGACTTCTGCCCACGCCGTGCAGCTCTGCCTTTTCTACCACCTTGATCCACAAATATAATGGTTTCAGTCGCTTCTAACCAGTTCTGGCCTCAGTACGTGGGCTTCGAGTCCCGGGGCAGAGCTGAGAGCGGGGCCAATGTGCACCTCACCTCATGTTTCTTCCTTCTCTCATGGAATGTGATTTTGCTTGGCCTATTTTATAATGCTCAGAGAGCGAGATGCCTTATACACGTATGTTTTAAAATATGTGTTTTATTTATTTCAGAGAGGAAGGGACAGAGAGAGAAACTTCAATAATGAGAGAGAATAATGGATCAGCTGCCTCCTGCACGCCCCCTACTGGGGATCGGGCCTGCAATCTGGGAATGTGCCCTGGACTGGAACTGACCCCAGGACCCTTCAGTCCATAGGCTGACGCTCCATCCACTGAGCCAGACCAGCCGGGCCACCCGCAATATTTGCAGCTGAGGTCAATCAAGGCCAGTCTCTGCCTTCTCTGTCAGTTCTCCTGTAGAGATGACGGGGGACCAGGCAGGAGGGGGAAGGCATTGGGGTTTGAGCCCCAACTTCGGCAGCAGCTAGTGGGGTGGCCTCAGACAAGTCACTGAATACTTCTGACCTTGTTTCCTTTCTTCTGTAAAACAATAAAAGCGGAATCTACCAGAATGAGCTCTTTTTAAGATTTAAGATTATAATCTGTATGAGCTATATGTATCTCTCTCCTAGGAGAATGGCTCAGAATTCCAGCTTCGACTATTTATAGTGGCTTTATAGGACTGAGATACTATGAGTGAGAATCAACATGTCTGTATCTTTTTATTCCGTTCCCTCACTTTGCACCGAATTTTATTGTAGAAGTTCACGCTTTTTGGATTTTGGTGTGCAAGCTGCCTTCATCTATTTTACCGTAAAATGATTTGATTTGCTCTTCCTGGGCAGGGTAACAAAAAGCTGACAATTTGCATATATTATTCCATTTTCTCCCGGCGTGATTGAGCTGATAAGAAGAATGCTGTCAGTATAATTACTGTTCCTTTGTAAGTCATCAGTTTTTTGTTTTTTTTTCCCTCAGCTGGCTTTGCAGATTCTTCTCTTTATCTTTGATATTTTGCAGTTACACTATAATGTTTACATGAGTTGATTTATTTTTGTTACGCCTGCTCAGCTCTCAGAGAATTCTTTTGAATGGAATACTAATAGGTTTCCTTATTCCTGCAAAATTCTTTCCTGTGACCTCTCAAAATATTGCATCCTTACCCGAGTTCCTCTCTTTTTCTTCTAAAAGACAGATCGGCAAATTAAGCCCAAGGGCCAAACTAGGCTGTTGTCTATTTTTGTTTTATCCACTTATCTATAATAATTTATAATAATAAAAGTGTAATATACTAATTAGACCGGACAGCAGAACGACCTTCTGGAAGTCCTTCCGGACAACCTTCCTGATGAACCAGGGATGGGAGGACCAAGCCCTTTGCACAAATTTCCTGCATCGGACCTCTAGTTTGCTTATAAGATTCCAAGCTGGTTTTGCACTGCAGTACCAGAGTGGAGACTGGCCTGAGAAACCTAACATATTTACCATCTGGCTCTTTACGGAAAAAATTTGCTGATCTCTGTCCAAGACACGTAATCAATGTGTGTTTACACAACATTTACTATCAATATATTAACTAAGTCTTCACATTTTTAAATGAAGCTGCATTTTTGTTCGTTCTTGGTTTTCCCATCTGTTCTTTTAAAATGTCCAGTCTAGGGTTATTCCTTTTTGGCATTTAAAAAATTTAATGACTCCTTATTTCCAGCATTTCAACTGATCCGTTTCAGACAGACTCGTTTTTTATGTTTTGTTCCAGTTTCTTGCACGCTTTTATGGATTAATGTCTCCAATGATCTCGCCCACTGAAATTTAAGCTCCAGAGAGGCGATGGTTTTTGTGCGTCTTGTTTTATTGACTCTATTCCCAGCACCTAGTATTGTGTCTGACACCAGATAGGCCTTTCAGAGGTATTTGTTGAATTTCAGTTAGGATTTAAGATAAATATACTTATTTGAAGTATTATGTCCTGAACATTCTAATTATTGATTTTGTTGGTTTTCTTTTTTTATTTTTATATGATTTTTTATTGTTTATTAAAAATAGTAGTATATATGTCTCCTTCCCCCCCCCGTGACGTCCCCTCTGCCTTCCCTACCCCCCATTACACGCCCTCACCTGCCCTCCCTCTACCTCCGCAGTGTCTTGTATCCATTGGTTACGCTTACACACATGCATACAAGTCCTTCAGTTGATCTCTTACAGGCGCCCTCCCCACACCTACCAAACCTCCCCTGCCTTCCCGCTGTAGTATGACAGTCCGTTCATTGCTTCTTTGCCTCCATAGGTTCTTTTCTTATTATATTTCCTTATGTGTTTTGTATTTTTGATTTGTAGATTTCTATGAATATATTTTTTAGTGATTTAAGAGAGGAAGGGAGAGAGAGCTAGAAACATCAATGATGAGAGAGAATCATTGATCAGTGGCCTCCTGCACACTCCACACTGGGGATTGAGCCCACAACCCAGGCATGTGCCCTGACTAGAAACCTAGCTTCGACTTCCTGGTTCATAGGTCTGACCCTCAACCTCTGAGCCATGCCAGCTGGGCTGGTCACTGACTATTAAAAAAAAACCTTTACTTCCTATTATTTAATATATTTAATTCCCAGGTGCTTTTGTTGCTTTTTGGAACCCAGGAAACTTATAACACCGGTTCCTGAAACCATTTTGCATTTTTGCTTTCCACCTAATAGAAATATTTACTTGTTTGCGAGGCCTGCTATGTTTTTAAACGTTCCTCTTTCTATATCCTAGCAGTATTTTCAAAGTAAATACATGATGCATTTTTCTCTCATTCTGTCCTCTCACCTCTTTCCCACCCACATGGATCTTCCTCTTGCGTCACTGAGGGCCCTCTGTGCGGGACTGTTCACTATCACCAAAGCTTGTAACATCGCCCTCCTTCCCTCACCTCTCCCTCCAGCCAGCACTCACACGCTCACTCTGCTTCACATCACACAGCTCACAGTGATGGTCTGTGCCGGCCAACGCCATCTCTTCACCGCCTTTCCGCCCTCCATGAAACCAGGAGGGTCAAACTCGCAGCGACCTGCACCTCCCAGTTCACCCTCCATTTCTCCGTCCTCAGCTGCCGTGGCTTACTGAGAACCTCCAACACCGCTGGCCACTTCTTCCCCCATAAAACGTTTTCTTTTGTTCAATGTAGTGACAGCCACACTCTCCTGCTTGTCCTTGGCTCTTTGTCTGCACCCCTGTTGAACTTATTGGTCGTGTTGACATCTGTTTGCCCAGGCATCAGACTCAGACCTCTTCTGTCGTGACCCTTCCTCTCTAGTCCAGCCCCATATTGTCAAATGCCACCCGGAGGCTCCAGGTGGATAGTTCCAGCCCAACCCTTCTCCTTCACGTGGGACCCCACACTCCATGTTGAATTTCTATTTGGCATTTCAATGTTCATATGCTCATCCTGGCACTGCTGATTCCTTCCTGAATCCCTGTTAAAATTACTCCCTTCCCAGTGTTTCTCACTTAGTAAATGACATCTATATTCAGTTGACTCAATCAGAGAGAGAGAGAGAGAGAGAGAGAGAGAGAGAGAACAACAATCACCATTTTGTAGTCATCTTTGACTTCTATTTCTCAGAAATCACATCTAATCCATCAGAAAATCCCATTGGTTCTCTCTTTACCCATTGGTTCTCTCTTTAAAAAATACTCATAATCCGGCCATTTACTAGTATTAAAATGGTATGGTCCAATGATGTTTCATCTAACATAATTTTGTAACTGAATAGCTACTTTTCAGTTTTCCTTTCTTGGTCCCTAGATCCTATCTCCACACAACTGCCAGAATGTTCCTCCTAGAATGGAAGATGGATTACCTCAGTCCCCTTCTTCTGACCTTCCCACTGCTTCTTACTGCACACAGAAACCCAAAGTCCTCCCATCTGTGTGAACTGGCTCTGGCCACCTATTGACATGCTAGCTGTGGTTCTCAACCTGTCTAATGCTGCAACCCTGTAACACAGCTCCTCATGTGGTGGTGACCCCCAACCATAACATTATTTCTGATGCTACTTTATAACTGTCATTTTGCTACTGTTCTGAATCGTAATGTAAATATCTGTGTTTTCAGATGCTCTTAAGGCGACTCAGCTAGTGGTTCTCAACCTGTGGGTCGTGCCCCAGTAGGGGGTGTGCAGGAGGCAGCCAATCAATGGTTGGAGTGTCTTCGAAGCCCACTTCACTGCTGCCTCATGCTCTTAGGACTTCATTCCCTTCTGCGCTCTCTCAGCTATTTTGACAGTAAGCATTGCCGACTGATTTCCAATCTATTACTTTGAATGTTCCCTGTGGCTGTCTCCAGTCATGCTTAGCTACCTACTTGGCTGACCCTGTTTGTGGCATCAGTGACTGCTTACATTCTCTGGTTCCACAGTTACATACATTTAGCATGATATTCTCTTAGTCTCAATTCCCCTGTAAGCCCATATTTTGCAAAACCTCTAACTAGTATAAATGTTTAAAAATAACAGGCACACCTCATTCTGCTGCTATTGAGCATTGGCATTTGTGGTTTATTCAGTAAATAATACTCCCAAATAGATACTCAATGAAGTGAATTCAATCTCTTTTCAAATGACAATTTCCCCCAGACACATTCTTACCCAACACATTTAAAATAACACCCACCACCGAGCAGGTGTGGCTCAGTGGTTGAGCATTGACCTATGCACCAGGAGGTCATGGTTTGATTACAGGTCAGGGTACATGCCTGGGTTTCAGGCTCAATTCCCAGTGGGGGCTGTGCAGGAGGCAGCCAATCAATTATTCTCTCTCATTGTTGATGTTTCTATCTCTCCCTCCTTCTCCCTTTCTCTCGGAAATCAATTAACAAATATTAAAAAACATAACACACACTCTTCATTACTCTAGCCCACTAATCCCTCTTTACTTTCTTCTTAGCATCTGACATTATATATTCATTTGTGTATAGATTAATAGTCTGTTTCCTACACTGGAATGCATGCCCCATCAGGGCAGAATCTTTGGGTGTTTTGTTCACTGTGGTGCATTCATCAAATAGCTAAGTGCTCTATAAAAATGTATTAATCAAATTATGACAATGTGTTTTATTCTCTAACTAGTATAAATGTTTAAAAATAGCAGGCACACCTCATTCTGCTGCTGCTGAGATATATAACAGACACTTTTTCTATAAATATTTTTTAAAATATATTTTTATTGATTTGAGAGAGGAAGAAAGAGATAGAAACATCAATGATGAGAATCATTGATTGGCTGCCTACTGCATTGGGGATTGAGCCTGAAACCTGGACATGTGCCCTGACGTATAATCAAACCATGACCTCATGGTTCATAGGTTGATGCTTAACCACTGATCAGTGCCAGCTGGGCTCCACAAATAGTTTTTGATGCAAACTACATTAGGGAAAAAATTCTCATTTTCAACTACATGTTAAATAAAAGCAATTATTTTAATCCTGAGTGAAAGTAATTTCATGAGTTCATACATTTAGTTATAAACCAATAACTTAAAACATAATTACTAAAATTCTCTTTACTAAAAAAATTGCCTTGGGATGCTTAATGTTGTCATTAATAATTTTAAGAGAGTAAATTAAAGCTCTACGCCATTGTAGGAAAGCCAGATCTTTAAATCAGAAAAAAATTGTCTGAGTGCAGTAACACTCACAAATTTATTTACTTACATACATCATTTTCCAATGAGATATCTGAAGAATCGGTACTAGAAGATGCAAACACTTCATCTCTTTGGTTATTTGTTTCTTCCAAGATTGGATTTCACAACCTATTTAACTCATTATTCATCTCGCTTACTCTTCATGTGTCAAATGGAATAGTGGGCTCTCTTTCCCATAGTTCAGAACTCTGGGGAACAAAAGGTTTGACCCTCACCAAGCAGAGCTGGAGCTGTCCTGGAATTTACTAATCTATTTACTCATTCCTGGAGCTCAAGGACCTCTGAGGAATGTGGGTGGGAGCGGAGATGCATGGAAGTTTCAAGTAGAAAGGAAGTAGAGATAGGTGAGGGAGGCCGTAGGACTAAGTAAATTGTACTTAACAATTAGCAGCCGTGATACTAGAGGAGACATCCTGTATCTTCCCATGTTTGCTCAGAGATGAGGTGGTGCAGCAGAGAGGCTAAAAGTGTGAGAGTCTTTCAGTTGCTTGGATGTGACTGCTTTCTCCACCACCTCCTGGTTGTGATACTTGGGGAAGGAGGCCTTTAGTTATTCACCTACCACAGTAACCAACCCAGCACTGTTGTGATAATTAAATCAATGTGAAGCAGTTAGAACAGTGTCTGGTGTGTAATACGTATTCGTTAAGTATAATAAGTGGTTGCCAGATTTTATTCTTCCTTCTCAATGAGCTTTCAGATCGAGGGGATGAGTAGCAAAGAATGTAAGAATGCCAGAAAGAGCAACAGCTCAATACAAGCCACTTATGAAATAAATCCATGGTGATAGCCTGTGTTTTAAACAGTAAATGAAGGAGAGTGGCATCTTCACAGTGTAACTGTTTCCTGGAGAAAGCCATTAGGCCGTGGAGCCTGAGATGCAGTTCTTTAGTTGGTGTGTGTTTTTAATGAGGTGCAGAAATCTTACGATGAAAAATAGACAATCTGTAATAATAAAAGCCTAAGCTACCATTGCAACTGAATGGCTGGCTGAACAGGCTGCATGGGGTGACTAGGCCGGCAGGGGGTTTAGTGAGGGGCTACCAGGCTGGAGAAGGAGAGAGGGGAGTTTGGGGTGACCAGGCTGGCAGAGGGAGGCAGTGAGGGGCAACTATGCTGGCAGGGGGAGGCAGTTAGGGGAGACCAGGCTTGGGGGAGAGGGGACGGACAGTTGGGAGCAACCAGGCTGGCGGGGGGGGCGGGCAGTTGGGGTTGACCAGGCCAGGATGGGGAGCAGTTAGGGGTGATCAGGCAGGCAGGCAGGTAAGCAGTTAGAAGCCAGCGGTCCCGGATTGGAGAGGGTGCAGGCTTGGCTGAGGGGACCCTTGAATTTCATGCACCGGGCCTCTAGTAAGATATAAAATATAAAAATCATGACTAAAATCAAGAATAATTTTTGAGCCTCCAAATTAACAAGAATAATTACTATAACAAAGGCCTTGAAACTACCGTGTGTATATTATGAATTTACATTT
>PVJN01030135.1:0-25859 GCA_004026805.1 Lasiurus borealis | reverse complement strand
CTCCCCCACCCCCACCTGGTGGCCTGGTCCTCACACACAGCCTGCTTTTCAGTCGTTTGGTCATCCCTCACTAACTCCCTGGATGGCCTGGTCATAGGCAGCCATCTTGTCAGGGAGTGAGGGTCAATTTGCATATTACCTCTTTATTATATAGGATAGCATATAGCATATAGCATATGACATATAACATGCCATGAGCTGTACACACAGACCTGAGTCCAACTTCCTGAGGTGTCCTTGTTTGGTCACAAGGAAGTTGGGGTGAGGGGACAGCTGGGGCAGTGTTTGCAGAATGACCTTGAAACCTCTCAGGGAAACCCCAAATGACAAACAGGCCTAATATGTGTAAAATTAAAAAGCAAGTGGTGGCTCTTAATTCCATTCAAGGCTATGAAAAAAAAATGACTCAAAAATAATGCTAAGGTTGAAATAACAGTTTCCAGGCTGGTTAGAAAAGGAGGTCAGAGTATTGTGAGTGAGACAGGAAAAAACCCCAAACAAATGAAACAACCTCAATTAAAATCATTTTCCTCTGCTGGGAGATGGGGCTTTCAAACAATGACCCTCACATCCTGCCTATAGCAGCTGTTGGAAACAGCATTCAGGGCTTTTGTTTTAGTCTCTCCTGGGCATAGATACCAACCACCTTTGTACATGGAGCAACTCCATCCTCAGAAAGGGGAAGCTGGGGATTCAGAGGGGCTAAATAACACAGAAATGGGAGGTCCCACCTCGAGCCCCCAGCACGGTCTGGCAGATGCATTCTGCTGGCATTGTCTTCCTCCCCTTCCCTTCCCTAATCTCACCGTTCCACACCCTGTGTTCTCAGCCCCAGAGAGAGGCTCCGTTTTGGAGAGTCTGTTTGCCCACTATGTGCTATGCAATCTCAAGCAAGTTGTGTAACTCTTCTGTTTGCTGGGACCGAATAGAAAATAATTGCTAATAGGGAGCTAAAATAACTTTGAAACTCCCCAAAGAAATTTCATTTAAAACTTAATGAGACTGTCTACTGGAAGTCTCATTCCACGCTAAACACAGAGTCTAAAGTTCTCGTTGCAGACTGTTGAATGAACACGGGTAAACAAAGTGCAGCGCAAGAATAATGCGTTAGTAGTTCCCCTGTGTAATAGGGAGCTCCAATTCTGTTTCAATGGATGGTAAATAATTAATTTTAAAATGCCACCTGGCAATAACTAGTTCAGGAGAACTACCGGTTCTTACATAGTACCGAGAATTCAAGGCCGTGGTTCTCTGAGTGTTGTCCCCAGACCAGTAGCATCAGCATCACCTGGGAACTTGTTAGAAATGCCCATTCCTACCGAAACCGGTTTGGTTCAGTGGATAGAGCGTCAGCCTGCGGACTGATAGGTCCCAGGTTCGATTCCGGTCAAGGGCAATTACATTGGTTGCGGGCACATCCCCAGTAGGGGGCGTGCAGGAGGAGGCTGATTGATGTCTCTCTCTCATCGATGTTTCTAACTTTCTATCCATCTCCCTTCCTTTCTGTAAAAAATCAATAAAATATATTTTTTAAAAAAGAAAGAAATGCCCATTTCCAGGTCCTAGACCCACTGAATCCAAAACTTAAAGAGTAGGGCCCTGAAATCTGTGTTTTGACTGCCACATGGGGTATTTTAATGGAAGTTTTTCATAATTTCAACATTTTTAGCCCGTTACATTTTATTGAACCATTAGTCTCAGTAAAACTTGGTAAAAAACAAACAAACACACACACACAAAAAACCCCCACAACCCTCTGATAATATAAAAAATATATGTATAGTTTGAGTTTCAGGTAGGATTCCCTGAACTGAAACTCTATATCACAATAGCCCTTTAACTTAATAGAATTGCAAACTGTTTTCCCAAAGGCACCTTTAAAATGTTCTATTTTTTTCACAAAGACGTGAGGGCTGTAATAAAGGGGAACAAAGAGTATTGTGAGTGAGGCAGGAAAAAACCCCAAGCAAATCAAACAACCTCAATTAAACACACTCAAGCACAGTGTGGTTCAGTGGTTGAACTTCGATCCAGGAGATCACAGTTCGATTCCTGGTCAGGGCACATGCAGGGAGCATGCCACAGGCAGCTGATCAATGATCTTCTCTCATCATTGATGTTTCCATCTCTTTCTCCCTCTCCCTCCCCCTTCCTCTCTCCAAAATCAATAAAAGCATATTTAAAAAAAATAGTCTACATACAGGCTGATGGGTAGATATTTATAGTATTTCCCTCATGGGCAGGAAGTGTGTCTTTTGGGCAAGAGTGTACATTCTGTACGCAGTAGCTCAGGATAAGGATGAGCTAAGTCATTACAGAAATGTTCCTCTCCAGGACGGCATAGCACTTGCAGGCTTCAGATGTCTGTCAGTGCACCTGGCTTTTAGAGGCCCTGTCACTTCAAGGAGGGAGCAGGGTATGCTGGACGCATCCAGGTGAGTACACCTCATTCCAGTTCAGCGTTCATTAACGTTGTGCTGGTATCAGTCACGGGAAGAGAATTGACACCGTGGAAATTGGCAAGTGCACTAAGTGAGGACTTAAAAAAATTGTTTTCAGAGCTGGTTTACCAGCTCACCACTGGATTTAGGAAAATACAGACCTGCCAGGTAGGCCCTACTGACTGAGCTCATCTCCTCTGAAATAGTTTTTTGAAATATTGTTTATTTTAGGATCAAAATTCACCTTTATGCTCGCCAGGATGGTACCTACATTGGGATACAAAACGAACCTGTTGGAGGATTTCTGTATGCAACTCAGTCATAGCTGACCTTGCTCCTGCAATGAGGTTTCAACAAGACACCCAACCCCTTTTTGCTGGGGACCATCGAGGTGTCTACCAGGTACTTCAGTCTTTGTCTTCTAGATGCTCAGAGCTGGTCTGCTCGGCCATTCCTGGGTGACGTTTTTGTCCTACTCTGGCCTCTTTCTCCTTTGTCATCTATTCCAATGTCACCTGGAGAGCTAGAGGTTTCAGTAAAAGGGCGATTCCCATTTCAATGTATAAAGTTAACGTTTACTAAGCGCATATACTCTGCTCCAGATGGCAAATAACTCCGCCACATTTAGTATTTACAGAAGCCCCAACACACAGGTACTACGAATGAGGAAACTGAAAGGTAAGTAAAAGCCAAGATCACAGAGGATTTGAACTTGGTGTGTCTGACTGCTATCCTTCTCCCACACAGGCCTGAGTCACAAACACCAACCTCCACTTGGAATTAATCTTGCACCTCGTTCTTTCTTCTACAGCCTTTGGGCTGTATTATGTCCTGGAGCCCTGGGCCTCTCGTGCAAACAGACAGCTGGTGGGTCTGCCTCAGCAGGTCAGCAGATGTGCTCATGTCTGTATCCCGAATTTGGACATACTGAGGCTCCAGACAGACAGCCTCCCCCACCCCAAGTAGTCAATCAGCGGTTTACAAAGTGCTTACTGAGTATCTTCTAGAGCATCCATAAGGAGAGCAGCCTTGCTTTTTACATCATAATCATCCATCGAGCTTTAAAAGCATAGAGATGCTTTGGGCCCTGACCCAGAAATTCTGATTTATTGATTAAGGAGTAAGGCTGGGAGTTTTTAAGAAGCTCTATAGAAACAGGGAGATAATTAGAGCATCCTCCCAGTGTTTGCTACCTAGAAAAGCCAGAAAAATGTTACAACATCCTTTTAAATGTGAAACTGAGCTCTCAAAAGTCATCTGGGCTGAAATCATAGAAGAAACTGAAGACCAGATGGTGAACGGAAGGGCTGATTTTGTGAATGGGCTTGGTGACAGGAAATGTGTAAGTAGTCCAGCAATCTATCAGGGGACTATTAAAAAATTATCTAGTATTGATACCCACAAAAGAGTATTATTCTTTCAAACGTACTACTAAGATCCATCCATGTTGTTGAAAGATATAGTTCATGGACTTCATGACTGTGTGCTATTTCATTGTGTGACTGTCCCTCCATTTGTCTATTCATTCTTCTGTCGGTGGACATCGGGAGGTGTCAAGCTTTTTAATTCTTATGCAGTTGGGGACATGTACACACATGTTCCCTAACACCCATGTGCCAGATTTTCTCTAGAAATAGAACATATTCAAAACAGAACTCATGATTCTTGGCCCAAAATTGCTCCATCTATTGTCTTCTCCAGGTCTCCAAATGACAACTCCATCCTTTTACTTGCTCAAGGACAAAAATTTGGCATGATCTGTATTTGTTTCTTATTGCTGCTATAACAAATTAACACAGATTTACTGGCTTAAAATAACACAAATTTATTATCTTATATATTTTTAGGCTAGAAGTCTGACATGGGTTTCACCGAGCTAATACCCAGGTGTTAGGAAGGCTGCACTCCTTCTGCATGCTCTAGAAGATACTCAGTTTCCTCGCTTCTAGAGGATACCTGCCTTTCTGGGCTCCAGGTACCATTCCTCTGTCTTCAAAATTAGCAACTTTGGGTCAAGTCTTTCTCAAGCTGTGGTACCACTGGTTTTCCCTCTGTTGCTTCTCTCTTCTATCTTTAAGGACCCTTGTGATTACTAGTAAATTTGGCCCACTCAGATAATCCAGAATGATCTCCCTACTCTAAGGTCATCTGATTAGCAACCTTAATTACATCTGTAGCCTTCATTCATTTATATTTGCCATGTAACCCAACATATTCCCAGGCTCTGGAGATTAAAATGTAGAAGTCTTTGGGGGACCATTATTCTGCCTACTTCAATATCCTGGTGACTCTTTCTCTTCTATGATAAAACCAATCTGTTAGAAGGCCCTATGGGCTCAGTGTTCAATATAAATAGAAAATTCAGCCACTTTTACCACTCCACTTTTATTGCTGCCAGATTGCAACTCATCATCATTTAGATCCACAATGGTGTTCTGAGAGTGTCTCTCTATGTGCATCCTGGCAGACTCATCTCAATATATGGACCATAATGATTTTCTTAAGATATAAGTCATGTCATGGGAAATTCTTGACACAAAACCTCCAGAATTGATTCATTTTCTCAGAATAAAAACCCCAGTGCCCCAACTAGCTCCTTGGCTCATGGATCCTCTCCCACCACCAACTTTTATCTCAGTTTCTGCTACTCCCCTTTCTGCTCAGTCTTCACATTTTATTTACTTTATAATTTGCTGGCTATTTTCTGCTCTCTCTTTCTAAAAAGTATGTAGGAATTTTTGTCTGGATTATTCACAGATACCTGCTCAGAGCCTGGAGCTCAGTATTTATACAAAGAATAAATTTTTTGTCCAAAGGATTTACACCAGCAGTTGGGGTAGGAGGTGAAATCCTAGGCCAGCAAAAGGGGGAGACAAGAAACAAGACCCTAACATAAATCTGAGAACCCTAAGGGAATTCTTCCCATGGCTAAAGGGATTTTGTCTGTGTTGGGCTGGGCTCAGATTCCTAGAAAGCAGTTTAGTGTTGACCAGGAGCTGGGAGGAGAAAGCAATAGGGGTCACTGCTTATTTTGTATAAACTTTCCTTTTAGGGTGATGAAAATATTCTAGAACCAGAAAGTCGCATAATACTTTGTACTAAATGCTGCTACACTTAAAAATGGATTTCTCATAATAAAAGTTCTCTGAGCTTCCACATGGCCTACCCATCACATGGATTTGGGATTGAATTTACACTACCTGCTGGGTCAAGGGACTCTCAACGCCAAGAAATTAACATAAGAATCAGTCTCAGGCTGGTGATATCCCTCGAATCTGTGGGAGAAGCAAATGCTTCTGTGAATGTGGAGGAGTGATATGCCCTCAGGCCAGGCAGCTCTGGATTCCCACAGGCAAACCTCCCTGAATTTGAGCTCACCACCCCAAATTCCACATCCCACCGGGGAGCCACCACGTGAACAAATGTCAGCAGGTGAAACCAACAGCAGACAGAGCTAAACGGCCAAGAACTGTAGACAGTAGAAGAGTTGGCTAGAGACCATAGATATGTTTAAACTGATTAAAGACCAAAATAAGCAAATAAACAGAAGACAGGAGAAAAGAAGAATACTTAAGAAGACTAGAATTCTTGGAAAAGAACAAAATGAAACTTCTGAAAATTAAAACAAAAGCCTTTAAAACCCTTAAACAACAGATCAAAGCATTACTTAGGCAGGGTCTAAGAGAGAATCTATGAACAGAGAAATTCATTGGTGACAATCCAGAATGCAGCACAGAAAGACAAGCTGATGATAAAGCGACATGACGTGGAGAATAGAAAAGTCTAAGTGATCTGTAATAGTCTTCAGAAGAAGAGGCAAAAGAGAAGAGGGGACAGTCAACGTTTAAGAAACAACAACAGGGAACTTTCCAGAACTAATGAAGAATATCATCTTCAGGAAGCACAGTGAGTGTTGGGCCAGAAAACTCTCCTGAGGTGACTCTGATGAGTGGGGAAGAGATTTCCAGCCCTGGGGGAGGCCCCGAAGGAGACAAAGGCAGCTTTTCCCCATCCAAGTTCCCCTTATATATGGCGAGGAGCTACTAGTAAAGCTGGCTTTGGCTGCAAAAAGAAACAGTAATGTTCTAAGAAACGGGAATGATTCAAATGAGAAAAAGAATACATTTTTCCTGTTCTTGGAATGTGATGTGGAATTGAAATATGGACTTCTTAAACTGGTGGTAAACATTTACAAACGTTGGCATCTCTATACCCAGAGGAACTCTTGGGCGGAACTTGTTATCAGGAAGATGTGCCTGCTGCCATTTCAGTAGGTTCATCATGGAAGTTCTATTGAGGATCAGAACTTCATCTTGAATACTTAGTTCATGAGTTAGCTAACTCTGCAACTCCATGTGAAAGCTAAACTTCTTTTTTTATTTATTTGAAAATTTGATTTTAGAAAGAGAGGAAGGGTAAGAGAGAAAGAAATATTGATGGGAGAGAGATACATTGATTGGTTGCTGAAAGGAAATGAACTCCCCTCCATCTTGTCCTATAGGGCTGGGATCCCCTGCCTAAACCCCCTCCCTTTTCTGGGAGTGGCCACAGGTGTGCCAGCAATGTCTTAACTTCCCTGACCCCCACCCAAATGGACCAATGAAGCTCCAGGAACACAGCAAGGGTCCTAATAAGGCTAAACCACAGAAAGATCCTAATTCAAGTGACCAATCTCTGTAACCCTCATCACTTTCCTAAGCCCCCTAATTATCCTACCCCATAAAACTCATTGTTCCCGCCCCGCTCACTCTCTCGCCTCGCTGCTGCACCAGAAAGAGGCTGAGAGCCAAACCCGGGTTTGAATAAAAGACTCTTTGCTTTTGCATTGGAAAAGGCTCCTTAGTGGTGGATTATTGGGGACCCCAAACTCTGGGCATAGCAGTTGCCTCCGTATGTGCTCTGACTGGGGATCAAACTAGTGACCTTCTATGTATAGGATGAAGCTCCAACCAATTGAGCCACACTGGCCAGGGCTGAAAGCTAAACTCTTGTGACACTCAAATTAAAGTTGCACTAATAGAGAAAAGGTAGTTGATGGTCTCAAATTCAAACCTGTTAGGAGTAAGCCTTGTGATTCTGAAGAAATCACCAGACTTGAGAGAGGCGGGATGATCAGTTTGGTCATCCACAACCTCAGTTAGCCATGATTTCAAGCAAACGGCTCTGCAAGAGATAGCTGTTAGGACATATCCCAGTTCTCCGTGAAATACAGCGTGCTCTTAGCTTGATCAGGACTGTTTGGCTTAGTATTTTAGAAATATCTGCAATAAAATAATGAAGCAATGAATAAATATGACACCCGGGGCGTTAATTAAAGAGTTGACCACAGCACTCATGGCAAACCTCACAGGAGAGAGTGACCTCAGAAGCTCACAGGGAGGCCAAAGTACCTCTATCTGGTTATCCTGCCTCAAGAGGAAGCAGATTCTTAGGATGATGTTCGGGAAGGATCTCCTTCAGCGTCCTCTGTTTCCATAAATGGTATCGCCCTGTTTCTAGTTCCTCAAAATAGAAGAGTCATTGTTATCATCCTGGATCTCTCTACTTCTCTCTCATTATCTCCTTGCCTCCTTCCCTCTGCCCCACCCCCCCATATCCCTTCTCCAATCAACTCCTTAACCCATCATTTTCCTTCTAAATGTTTCCCTAGGATAGTTTAACTGAGATAGACCGCTAATGTTGTAAATCCCTGATTTTTGTTTGTTTTATTTTTCCAGTTAAAAACCTTTAGGTGAAGAGGGATGATAAATGACTCACTGAGACACAGAAGATAATATAAAGCTTAATAAACTTCCATCCAAATGTAGAAGTGAATATATAGAATCTCAGAAAGATCTGAAAATTAAGCATGATGACTTTTTCTCTTACAAATTGTAATTTTCTAGGCATGTTGTCCGAGCTAAGGCAGAATAAGAAGTGGCTCAGGAGCTGGATTGTCTGCTTCAAATCTGTGGCTACTTTCATAATCCATGGCTTCTGCAATATTTGTCAGGAGTAGCATAATAACCTTCTAGGTGTTCGCTCCGCTCCATTTTAGCTCCTCCATTTCATTATATTTAGAGGGATCTACCTAAAGTACATTTCATCACTTCAAGTGTAAACATGTGTACATGTTTGCATGTATGTGTGTGCGCATGTGTATGTTTGTGTATGTGTGTGTGCATTTTTAATTAATATCTGTGGCCACGTCCAAGAAGGATCCAAAGATGCGTGGCAAAGCAAATGTAGTTCTTGCCCTCAGGAGCTTTTAAGTTATATAAATTAATAGATGGCTTTAAAGAACTTAGTATATTTGAATGGTTAAATATAAATTAAAAACATTCTCATTACCCGCTTTGTTGATTCTTAAAGAACAATGCAGAATACAAATTCCTATTTGCTGAAGTAAACACCGTCAACAATAGCATGACCTCACGTTGCAGGTTCATGTTATTGATGTGGGTGCCAAGTTTTGTTTCAAAACTTTTGCATTCTTGTGACCGTGCGCACAACAATACTACTGGAAACTAGTCAGATCTGATGGTGTGGGAAAACCTAGCAAAGTTTATCAGATCTAAATGCTCCAGATGAGAATTCTCTTCTAGGTGTAGTGGTTACTGGTCTGAGGAGTTGTGAACGTTAAACTTTATACATTTGTGTGAAATAGCACTTGTCCTTCGAGGAAGCTTTTAATGTAGAAAGTGCTGGAAATGTTTTCTCTAGGATGTGAAAAAGTCCTGTCACCATTTGATATTTGACTATTACACTGCTGAGGTTATTGTCTGGATGTGAAAAGTTTTCATCTGAAGATAATGTGAATAATAATGAAATGGTTTTTCCCTGGGATCTGTGTGGTGCTTAAGCTTTACTGTAGAATGTGTTTATGAACTAATGTTGAGTATTTATCAACTGTAGAAACAGCTTACATTTTTCCTAAAGTTACACAACTTATACCGACATACTTTCAATTTCTGGAATTTCATAAGCTCTGAGTGAATAAATTCTATGCTAAGTATTTAAGGCAAAGTGCAGAACTGAACAATGTGTTTAACGGGGAAAGGTTACTAATAAAAATTTAGAGATGACTTCTTTTTTTTACTAAATAACATCTTCAGGTGAAATGGGATGCTAGCTTGCTCACTGGGACAACCCAGAGAATATACATATTTAATAAGCTTTCATACATTTAAGATTGAGTATATAGAATACCTGAAAGAGTTGAAAATCAAAAGTAAACACTTTTTTTCTTTCTAATTGCACTTTTCTAGGCACGTTGCCCAGGTGAAAGGTAGTTTAACCGGGTGGCTCAGAGGCTGGCTTTCCTGCCTCTGACATTCACATCCTGAGGGTGCAGGCAAGGCCCTTCTCTGCCTCAGTTAACTCATCTTTAGAATGGGGTGGCATTCAGTGCTTACATCCTTGGGCCATAAGGAGGACTGATGCCTATAATATAAGCAAAACACCTTGCATAGTCTGGCCCAGCTTGGCTTCTAGTGAATTGCTCTATAAATGTCAGATCCTTGATTTTGTATTCTGTCTAATGGGATATAACCACAGAGTTTTGCAGAATACTGCAGAGTTTTGCTTGGTACCAAATGAGTATGGATGAATCAAAACAAGAACATGAGGGTATGCCGGAGGGTAGATTTAGAATCAAATGCCAGAGGCTGTTGGACAGGCATCTTTTTGATTTCCAAACACAGCTGATATGTGATATGTCCTTCTCTTTCAAGAGTCCCAGCTGTAGTAATCCTTCTGTGGGCTTCTTCTATTATTGTTTTGGGACCATGCAAACAAAGATAGGAAAACTTCATGTAAGCAACCTAAATATTTGCTTTAGAGACCTTTTAACTCAGTTGTTCTATCTGAGTGGCTTAGAGATATTTTCTCTTATTTGTTTGGCAGAAGCAGAGTAGAATTTTTAAAAACAGGCTTTACTGAGGAATTTTATATACATTCAAATACTTAAGTGTTATCTGGGTAAAGTCACGCAAAAACCTTGGAACTACACCCGAGTTTACATTATACTTATGTAAGAGGAGCCCTTTGAATAATTTCATCTGCATTTTTGAAAGAACTTCTCTCATGCTCACAGACGTCAGCTCTAGCCTTCCTATGACTACAGCCTCAACGCTAACTGGACAGAAGACAAATAGACACACAGCATCCTGACAGCAGTTACTGCTTAGAGATGTCTCTGGCCGGTCGTTACTTAGAGAAGGTGGAGTTCAATCACTAAGTGGTGTTTGTCTCCTGCGTTTGGTGACCAGCATGGTTCTGAAAGAAGCCTTTGGAATTTCCTGCCACTGTGAAAAACTCTCTCTTCAATGCCACCAATGACCCAAGCCACTCCTGGCATCATTCTGCGGAAATCCAGCGCCTACCTCTTTGCTTTTGACTTCGAATACTAGGATGTAACTTCATAGTTCTTCTAGAATTCTAGCTTCTTCTCAATACCCACCCAGAACATAAACTCATGACATAAAAAGACCCTCTAGGTGCTGGGCATGGTTTACATAGGATGATGTTGATAATGTTCACAATAATATTGATCATGTTGGGTCTCTTTAAGACTAGAATGAAGGGAAATAATTTGTTCACTTGAGCAGGTTATTAACACGAAGTTTTAAATTACATTTAAATATTCAACTCTTTAACAATTACAACCTGGCAATAGTCCCAAGAAACTAAAAAGTAGAACTGAGGAGAAGGTTTCTTTGTAATATCTGTTGTTCTGAAGTAGAAATGGTGTGCTGGAAAAACTAGAGAGATTGATCATTTTACTATCCTATAGAATAAAAGCCTAATATGCTAAGTGTCCAGTCAACTGGTTGGTCATTCAACCAATCAAAGTGTAATATGCTAATGATATGCTATGGCCACTCAACAGCTCATTATGTGCACTGACTGCCAGGGGGCAGACACTCTGACCAGTAGGTTAGCTTGCTGCTGGGGTCCCGCTGATCGAAACTGGGCTAGATGGACTGGACATGCCTTGGAGTTCTCTCTGGATGATCAACCTCCTGCATCTCTCTCTGGCCCCTTTAGTGCACCAGTAGGGTCTCTTGGCCTGGCTTGTGCCCTTTTGCAATCTGGGACCTCTCTGGGGATGTTGGAGAGCCAGTTTCAGTCTGATCCCTCAGGCCAGGCTGAAAGCCCCACTGGTGCATGAATTTGTGCACTGGGCCTCTAGTATTAGAATAATATCATTTTCCCTGGCATTTTTGAATATATTAGTCAGCCATTGAGTGGGGCTAATTTAATTTAGTTAAATTAAGTTTAGTAGAAACCTCCTGCTAAACCCAGTGGGGAAAGGAGGAAGCCTTCTCATTTTTACCAAATTATTGGTTTCGGGAGTCACATTTTGCCTCTGCATATAGACCATCCCCATATCAAGCCAGAAGAAAGCTACTATATTGAAAGCAGACAAGTACCAGAGGTGTTGACGAACTTCAGTGACAATCTCCAACCTTCCCTGTTACTCCATTTGTGCTCATCCAAAAGTGACCCACCTAGAACCACAAGATTAAAACTCCACAGGCTGACCTCCTGGATCAGCACCACAGGGCAGCCAGGAATTCCCAAGGGTGAAAGGGAACTTGCTAAACTGGTTCTTGAATCACTTTGATTTGAATGAAACTCCATTCTGAGGGAAAGAAACAATGTAAACAAGAGGAAAAAATATGGAGGTTGTGCCTCTCCTCACATTTCAACCTCAGGAAATGGTGTAGCGAAATTACCAAAGGACATCCAAACAAAAGTGCAATTCTAGGCAACATCCCAAGTGTGGAAAATACAAAAAGATAAATCCCATATTGCAGATCATGTTTTCAACATGAAGAAGAATGTAAATTGGAGAGAGGACCACATCAAGAACCGTCATGCATAAAAGGAGATATGGGAGAGATTTGCAAACCCCTAGGAGCTAGCTCTTCTCTGCTTTGTTTTGTGATAGAAAATCCTGAATCCACTGCCTGAGTCAATCCTGGAATCAGGAAGTTACAGTCCTGGAGGAAGCAGAAAGGAGAAGAGCTCCTTCCCCACAGTCGGTTTTCTTCCCTTTCTAAATGGTATTGCAAAAGCATTTCTCAAATACATCAAAATTGGCACACACAGAAGACGGCATTTAGGGTTTATGGAGGGCTCTGTGCAGCAGTGGCTGTGGCTGGAAATCACTCAGGGAACACTTTCCAGGGCTAATCCTTCACTGGTCTGAGCCCCGACTTTGGCAATGTATGGGAATTCCCCTAACAATAGTAGGGTGACATTTTGGCCCACAGACATCCTGAATTTCATCCTAGACCAACTTTCATTTAGATTTTCTCATTGTTTGAGTTCCACTAAATGACCAAATTATTCTCTTATACATTTTTTGGTATATATTATTTTAAAGCCCAGATTTTTTTTTCTGTACTTATTAATTCTTACAGAAAACTTTAGTTATTATCTCCATATCCCAAGCTTGAGGCTCTGGCCAGTGGCATGATACCAAGAATAAAAACATCTCTTCTGGCATCTAGGCCAGTGTTCTGAATTATTTCCTATAAAATCCTCCACTTAACATCACAATTCTAGAGTTTTCATCTGGCTGTCTTCTTAGGTACAGTTTGCAGGGAAAGTATTTTGTTTATTTATTCATTCAACCAACCAATATTTATTAAGCATACGCTGTGTGCTGGGCAAACTCTTAGGTGCTCAGGAGATAATAGTGATCAAAACAGGGAAAGATCTCCCCCTTCATAGAACTTACTTCCAGTGCAAGGAGACACACTGCCAACAAGATAGACAAAGAAAAATCTGTGGTACATTGGAAGTGTTTGTAGAAGAAAAAGAAAAAACACACACCTTTTTCTCCAGGTTCAGTGGCTGGGATCTGTGAATTAAACGGACAGAAGACAGATTAACAGAAGAAAGTGCTTACAAATTTTATTAAGATTTAAATTTTATGTGCAGAGACTTCATAGAAAAGAAAGGAAAACCTAAAGAAGTGGTTAGACTCTGGGCCTTATATACCATCTTGACAAAGGGTGATAAATTGTGGAGAAATGACTATACGGAGAGAGGGAGTTTGGACTTTTAGAGCCAATAAATTGTGGTAGGGTGACTTGAAAGTTTATGGGGGAAACTAATAGTAGGCAAGGCTTACTTAGTAAAGTCTGTTTATGCAGACTTGACTCTGGTGATAAGGGTTGTTCTCTTCCTGATACCTGGGCACCTGCACAGGGAAAATGTATGCTCTGCTTGTGGGCAGGTGGGGGAGGGCAGAGAGCTCTCCCTGTGTCTGCTTTGTCTCAGTTGCTTTCAGCTCAAAATTATCCTTATGCTCAAGTGGCATATTTTGAGGTGGCACATTCTGACCCCCTTCAGGAGAAAAGGGTGGGGTGGGAGGTGTTTTACAATGTTAGACAGAGTGCTTGGAAAGGCCCACGTAGTAGGAGAGCATTTGAGTAAAGACCTTGAAGAAGGGAGGGAGCTAGCCTCGAGGGTAAAGAGGAAGAGCATTCCAAGCAGATGCGAAGAGAAGGCAGGAGAGCGCCAGGCACGGTCAAGGAAAGTGCGCTCAGTGAGGAGTGAGGGAGGAGAACTGGGAGACAAGACAGAGAAGGAGGGACAGGCGTGGGCATGTTCAGGTCACATGCAGGTCATCAGATGAGATGGGAAGCTGCTGGACAGTTTCAGCCAGAGGAGGGTGTGATCTGACTTTGGGGTTGGACAGACCAATTCAATCAGAATCTTAGGACAAGGTCAGGGAAGTGGTCTTTATTTTTTAAAAAAATCTATCTAGGCAATTTTAATGTGAGGCCAACCTAGGAAGCAAAAACTTATGAGATAGGACAAAGTCAATCACAGGTGCAAATCATGGCCATTTTGCTAGATCAAAAACTGAGGTAAAAGTCACATGCAAACATAGTTGTTCTGATGCCTTTTCAGTTCCCAAGCATCAGTGAAGGACAGAACACACTCACTAGACCCTAGAGTGGGGAACTACATTGACTATGTCTCTCAAATGATCCTGATTGATGGGTGTGATGTCATATCCTCTCCTGACCCTGAGGAAAATAAGACAGTTTCAAGCTATTTGGGGTTATTTTGTGCAAGATGCAGAGGAGCGCCAGAGAGTGAGAGGGGAGACTTCAGGGGTGAGTTGTCTGGCGGTGACACTCAACAGCTGGCAGGAGAAGGGACTAGACAAGCAGGCACACATGTTTCCACTTCCCCTCTGTGAACCTCATCCTGGCCTTGGGGCCAGTCCTGGATTCCAGCAGGAATGGAGGATGGCTGAGCACGTTCAGGCAGGCTCGGGGGTAGGGGTGGGGGGGGGGAGAAGGGCATAGGGCTCCATGGCCCACAAGACCACCGAGTTGTGCGTTCATTCTGGGACAGCCACAGTAGGGCCGCTGACATGCATGCCTGTGCAAATTTGGATTTAGAAAAGATATCTTGATTTTATTTTTTGAAAAATTCAGAGTCCCTGAAGTAATCTTTTTTACCTCTCTCTATTTTTCTAATATTTCCTTTTTTGGAAATAAGTTACTGTGGCATAGCTACAATACTTTCATTGATCTTTTTTATGTGAATATTAGGTAAAAACTAGAGGCCTAGCGCATGAAAATTCATGTACTGGAGGAGGTTTCCCTCACCCTGGCCTTCCCCCTCTCACAGTCTAGAAGTCCTCAGGGGTGGGAGGCAACCCGGCAATCAGGGGAAGGTGACACCTCATCACATCTCTGCTGCTGCCACTGCCGGCAGTGCAAGTCTTGGCCAGCCCTGGTTACCTGAGCCTTGGGTAACCTTGGGCGGCTGGGCAGCCGCCATCCAAGGTTTGCCTGCACCTTGGGCTGGCCCTCGGCAGCTGGGGGGCTGGGGAACTCTGGCGGCAGGCACATAGTACTGTGGGGCTGATGGGGTGCTGCCATCTTTGAGGATTTGATAGTCAATTAGCATATTCCCTCCTTTTTTGGCTGTGGGTGCTGCCATCTTTGTGAGGGTGTGTTGGTCAATTAGCATATTCCCTCTTTATTAGATAGGATATTACTTCTTACAGAATAGAGACCTGAATATTGCTGGATACATAACTGGTGTGGTTGCTGCTATGTTTATTTTATTTTTATTGATTTTAGAGAGAGAGAGAGAGAGAAGGGGCTGGGGAATGAAAGAAAGAGAGAGATCAATCTGTTGTTCCACTTATTTATGCGTTCATTGGTTGATTGTTTTATGTGCTCTGACTGGTGATTGAACCCACGACCTTGGCATACAGGTACGATGCTCTAACCATCTGAACTACCCAGCCAGGGCTGGGCCACTGTTTACAACTAACCCTTAGAATTGGCACTTAGATTCTGTCTGGCTGGTTTGCCAGCGAGAGAGGAAACTTCTACGCCAGTGCCAATGCCTTTCAATCTTGTAGCTCTCAGTGCACTTCAGGTAAACTAGTTTATTAAACACAATGGCAACTTTGGCACCAACGTTTCTTGTGGGACTCTGTCCAGCTCAGTGTCTGGAAGCAGGATCTGGGGAGCATGGTGATAGGCAGACAGGGCTCTTTCCATTACTGTTTGCCCAAGTGACTACTATGACCTGCTCCCCATCACTGGGGGTTTTGATGTCCAAAGGTAAAGATTTAATAAATGAAGTATAGGCCTCAGAGCACATCTTCTGCTTGCTTTCTTAACCTCCCTTGCACCGAGTGTGGTGTGGCCAGGCTGGAAGCCAGATGAGGGATGAGGCAGACGGAGCACACTGGCGCCCCGGCAGCCCTGCTGAGGTACCAGGAATCCTTGATCTCAAATGTCTTACCAGACGCGAAAGCTCCTCCTGGACAAAGGAATCTATATATTTTAAGTAGCGTTGCGTTTCAGAATCCAGCTCAGGCAGGATCTACTGCAGACTAATAAACCCGAATAATATGCACATAAAACGGTAGAAGCCTATAGGAAGCTGCCTCACCAGCCAGAATGCGGAGCCCCCATTTCATTTTCGGCAGAGTGGCACAGAATTGTTGGTGTTTTGCTAGAGTTTGTTTTTGTCATTTGAAACCCTGTAAAGTATACGAGCAGCGTGCGAGAAAGTATCCGTGTAGTTTAAACAGGAAAATGAACAGCTTTTAAACCACCATGGATGCCTCCCCCGCCCTCAGATAACCACTGTCCTTAATTCTGTGTGAATTATTCAACACTTGCTTTTTATTATGTGTGTGTATGGACATAATATGAGTGTATCAGTAAAGAGTGAATTTAGCTTTGCCTGTATTTGAACTTCATGTGAAATAATAGGATTTTATTTACTTTTTCTTGGCTCCATGTTATTTTTGAAATTCAGTCACACTGATGCATGACACCTAATCCATTCATTTTCACTGCTGTGCAGTATTCCACGGTGTGCGAGAACCGATGACCTCTACTCACCGGACTGTTGATGGATATTTGTGTTGTTTCATTTATGAAGAACACAGCTAAAACATTTGCGAACATGTCTCCTGCTGCACATGGGCTGAGTTAGATTTTGACAGCTCTTTGTTTACCAAACCCCTTTCATTGAGGAGTCATCAGGAAGTGTGAAGAATTCTTAAGGCTGGAGTTGCCAAGCATTTTCCTACTTTTAAAAAAGTGGGCAGGGCTAGAATCTGGGATATATTGAAATAATAAGCGTGATGAGAAATCTTGGCACAATACTGTAAAAGAAAATGAGAAACCATTTGTTCTTAAAAGCACTTCCCTAGAAAATGAGGTCCCCACGACTGGGTATAGAGTCACTAAAAACAAGCTGCAACAAATTATTTTAATGAATCTCTTTGGTAGAGTCAATGCACTGGTACATTCAGGAAATGCTACATCAACCTTTGCCTATGAGAATTCCATGAGGCACCCTCTGTATAGATCCCCCATCTAGGACTGTATACAGTGGCTTATGTTTTTTTTTTTTTTTTTCTGTCAAGCTCCAGTGGGGAGGGGCTCTAACTTGACCATCTAACAAAGTGCTTGGGTTCTCCTTGTTGGATAGATTTTTTTTCCCTTGAAGATAAGACCAGAAACACAGGCGCAAGTGGTCCAGGCAGGAGGACTAGTAGCTTTAGAAACATATCTAATGATTATTGATTAGCACATAAATATCTATTTAGAAACTTTTTTTTAAAGTCTTTGCCTTGCTCATTATTTATTTGAGGGTTCAGATAAGTTTATTTTTTCTATATGACAACTTAATTGAGATATAATTCATATACCACACAATTACACAATTACCCACCCAAATTATGCAAGGAAATAATTTTTTTTTTGTATGTGCAACCATCACCATAATCAATCTTAGAGCATTTATCACTCTAACCACCCCCTCATACCCAATATAGTCACCCACTCCCCATATCCTCCTCACCTCCCCCCAATAACTTACTTTCAATTTCTATAGATTTGTGTACTCAGGATATTTCATAGAAATGGAGTCATACAATATGTCCTTTTGTGTGACCAGAAGCTTTTTTCACTTAGCATGATATTTGTGTTATAGCATGTATTGATACTTCATTTTTTTTATTGCTGAGTAATATTTTGTTTTATGAATATACCTCATTTTACTTACCCATCCATTCCTTGATAGACATTTGAGTTGTTTCTACTTTTTTTTACTATATTGAATAATGCTGGTGTAAACATTTGAGTACAGATTTCATTTCTCTCTGAAATGTTTCCCTGTTTTTTGTTGTGTTTTTTTTTTTTTTTCATTTCTTTGGGGGATATATGTAAGAGTGAGATTTCTAGAGCAAGTAGTAACTCTAAAGGTAACCTTCTGAGGGACTTGTCTTGGTCAACATTTTTTTTTTATTGTTTAAAGTTTTACATATGTCTTCTTTTCCCCCAATTTTCCCTCCCTCTGCAGCCATTCCCACCCTGGGCTCCGTCAACATTTTAATAAGCAATTTAAGCCCAGCCCATGTGGCTCAGTGGTTGAGCATTGACCCATGCACTAAGAGGTTACCATTATAATTCGATTCCCAGTCAGGGCACATGCCCCACAGTGGGCTCCTTCTTCAGCAGGGGTTGTGCAGAAGGCAACCCGTTGATGTTGATATTTCTCTCTCATGGATGTTTCTCTCTCTCTCTCCCTTTCCCTTCTCTCTCTCTCTAAAAAAATCAATAAAAGTTATTTAAGAAAATAAGCAATTTAAGTAAAGATGAAATCCAAAATGATTAAATTTATGAATGGTATAATCCTTCAAGGAGTCAGTGCTCCAGGGTGGCCCTGTTAAACATGGTAGCCACTAGTCACGTGTGACTGTTGAGCACATGAAATGTGGTTAGTCTGAATTAAGATGATTTATAAATATAAAATATATCCTAGATTGTGAAATCTTAGTATGAAAAGAAAATAAATTATTTCATTAATGATTTTATACTGATTACATGTTGAAATGCTAGTATATTTAATTTATTAGAGTAACTAAAATGTTACTAAAATTAATTTCATCTGTTTCTTTTTATGTTGTCAATGTGGCTGCAAGAAAATATAAAATTGCATATGTGCCACACATTCCATTTCTTTTTTAAAGATGCTTTTGTTGATTCTAGAGAGGAAAGAAAAGATATAGGGAGATAGAAACATCACTAAGAGAAAAACATCGATCAGCTGCCTCCTGCATGTCCCCTATTGAGCCTGCAACCTGGGCATGTGCACTGACTGGAAATTGAACTGTGACCTCTTGGTTCATGGGATGATGCTCAACACTGAGCCACATGGGTCAGGCCCTCACATTCTATTTCTATTGGTCAGTGCTGCTCTATTCCTTTCCTCCTTTACATACTGGATGAATATTAGCTTAGCAGGGCTTGGAGTCAGACTAACCTGAATTTAAAAATGGATTCGTTTTAGGTATAAAGTCTCAGTTCTGTTAACTTTAAAAATTAAAAAAAATAACATAGCCCAGCTGGCATAGGTCAGTGTTTGAGTGTCATCCTATGAACCAGGAGGGTTATAGTTTGATTTCTGGTCAGGGCTCATACCTGGTTGTGTGCTTAATCCCCAGTGCGGGGAGAGCAGGAGGCAGCCAATCAATGATTCTCTTTCATAATTGATGTTTCTATTTCTCTCTCCCTCTCCCTTCCTTTCTGAAATCAATAAAAAATTTAAAAAATATATTTATTTTATCAAAATGCTATAAGGATTCAATGAAAGAAGTTATATAAAAAACTGAGCTGAATGCAGGCACAAGGAAAAAGCTAAATAAATGTTGGTTCTCTTTACACATTTCTATTCTGTTAAGTGATAGGAAATTAACCTTGTTGCACCATTTACAGTTCTGGGTGGTAACAACATGCCCATCTCGTGTGACTTACAATGTGTTTAGTTGAATAGGGGACTTTAAGATATCATGCTTAATAAAATGATTTCAGTGGTTGAATTTTTTTGGGGGTAGGCAGGATCTCATAAATAATATGAATATCCACTTTCATCTCTTCTTTGATTTCAGAATTTAACTTTGCCCATTTGCAATGCAATATATGCCAAGTTTTAAAACACTTCCAGGCTGTTTAAACTTTACTCAACTTGAAGGATATGTTGAGATTGTTCGCATGTGTTTCAGGATGTCATTCGAACCATCCCGAACTCATTCAATATGGAAAACTAAGTGAGAACTTCTCAAGGGAACTTGTTCTCTCTCCAGAGGTCACTGGAATTTCCTGTTTCTCTTTGGACTCAAAATACCACATGAAGCTCTACTTTCTCTGAATACTTTGGATGTTGGCTTGACCCAGGAGGGCATAGTTTAAGTGAAAAACACACACATATCATAGACTCTTCACCCCCTCCCCCACTGCTGAGGCCTGTCTGGTTGACCAGAAGCTATTTTCACCCAACAACACTGATCAGAAATTACCAGTTTGCTGAGGGGATTTAATTCCCCTCTCCATAATCAGCAACAACCCCATCCTTTTGTTGCTGTAGGTTTACATAAGACAGTGGTTCTCAACCTTTCTAATGCCGTGACCCTTTAACACAGTTCCTCATGTTGTGGTGACCCCCAACCATAAAATTATTTTCGTTGCTACTTCCTAACTGTCATAGTGCTACTGTTAATGAATCGTAATGTAAACATCTGATATGCAGGATGTCTTAGGTGACCCCGGTGAAAGGGTTGTTCAACCCCCAAAGGGGTCATGACCCACAGGTTGAGAACCACTGACATAAGAGGACAAATAGATACAATAACGTTCTCATTGCTTGAACATTAATGTCTTTATTTTCTGCATTTTTCCTCCCTAGGTGCTCTATATCTAACATTTCTATTTTGCATGCAGTTAAAAAATGGTTAACAAGAAGCCTCTCTTCTTTTTTGGGGAAGTTCAGAGAGTTGAGTCTTGGGTAATAGAATGGGTACCCTCTGCATTTCCTCTGACCATCTTGTTCCCATTTGCTTGATTAGAGATTAAACATCTTTCAGCCATGTGTGAACTTGGCACCCTTGAGATTCCCGCTAAAAGTTGCTTTTTTTTTTTTTTTGGGCATCCTACTGCACCCTCTGAGGGAAGTTTCTAAAGACTTCCTTCCAGCTGTCACCAAAAATGATGAAGGGCCATTTTACTGACAGAATTGCTTTGATTGCCCCGGCCTAGGTATACAATGGGTAGAAAAGCATCTACAGTGTATTGCCATTTCTGGGGCAGTAGGATATGGGAAATATTATACCAACTTAAATATTATACCCTAAAGGATGGGAGAGGCCATGGCCTTACACTGACAAATTCATCTACTGACAAAACTCTTCTGTTTGGGGAAAGGCAGCAGAGATTATTCAGTTTTTCAGCAAGTGAATTCCAAATGCAAAGCAGTGTCGATTGACCAGGACAACTGAAAGAATGCCTGGTAGCTTCTAATCGATACAGTTTTTCTCAGTATTCTATTTCTAACATATACAAAAAAAGCATCCGTTTGCTCTAACCTTTTCAAACCTAAGCCATGGTGTACCCTCAAACAGGAAAGAGGTCACTGAGAAGAAGCCAAAAGAACTCTGTGTTGCTCATTCCTCCCACTCCTTTAGAATTTTGATGACTCCTCACCTTCTGAGACACAATGCAGATGACTAAGTGTGGCTTCTGAACAAAAGTAAGCATTGCCCGGAGGCAGTCACTAGACACAACTACTTTGTTTTCAAAATTAGTTGTTTGATGATGAGCAGATGGCAGGGAAGGTGCAGGTGGCAATAGCTAGGTAGTCTCTTTTGGGACAATTGTTTTTACCTTATTTCTGTGAACATGGACTATAAATTTAAGGATTATTCAATTAATTTAAAAATTATTTCAGTCCATCACACAATTATAGTCATAACAAAAAGAAATGAGTTAAAAAATATGAACTCATAATTTACTTCCTTAACTCCAAAATTTTCTACAGTATTTCCAGGTTTTGTTCATTAGAATTCAGAAAAAAGAGTTCTCTTCTTACATTTGAAAACTCTAATGTTGTTTAACCAAATGGTTTAAAATGAGATGTGAAAACATATCTTTGCACATATTAAATGGAACAAAGAGAAATATTATTAGTAATAAAAAGATAAAAACCACAAGAATTTATTGTAATTATGAGCCTTGATGCTAAAGTAACCTAAGAGCTGAATGGAAAGCAAAAACTCATTTCTTTAACCCTCCAGTGAACTGACCACAGCCCACCTTGGCGCACTTTTTCCACGTAATGTTTCCAGTGAGCCACAGAAGCCCACCCTGGTCTCTCTCCTGGTGCCTCTTCTGTCCTATGTCTTTCCTAGTTCACTGATCCCAGCTTTAATAAACATATTCTGAAAATCACCTGGACTCATTTGTGAAAACTTTCCTGCACGAAGTCAAGAACCACACACCATAGCCCGAGGCAGAGCTGCTCTGATCACGGTTCCCTTTGTAGTAATAATAATCCAATGGAAGTGAAAATCAATAATGTATATATAGACATCTTGAATTAAAGAAAGCATCGCATAACCTAGTGGAACCTATTTAATGTCATATTTTATTGGCAGGAAGTGACAAATGGTATAGAGGTCCTATATAAACTGAAAGCTTGTGTATACAGATACAACCAATGGTTGTAGGTAATTGAGAGACTAGAATCTTATTTTTTTTTTGGGGGGGGGGAGTGGTTCTAGATTCTTCAGAGTCCCTGAGTCATCCTTCAATCCTTTGAAATATTTCCACAGAGCCAGAAAATTTTGGCAAGGAATGGGCTTAAGGATCTGAACAGCTGACAAGCCAGAATGAACTTTCAATGTCATTTCTTTTTCTCTCTGGCACTGAGGAAACGAGGACCACAGTTACAATGCAGCTTGTCCAAGGGCCGTGATAAGATCTCCCTTCCGTGTCTGGAGCGCTAGACTCTTAATCAGTAGCAAGAGGAAACCAAGGCTTCCTTCCCAGATCGTCCTGGGCTCCATAGCGCCAAGTTACCATTTGCAAAGTTCTCTGGATGCAGTCAGCTCAAGATCCATTTCTGCTGTCGGTGTTGTTGAATTCCCCTTGGCAATAGATGAATCAAAGGTCTGTATTCCACTTCAACGTGTGGCTCCTTAAAGGAAAATTTCCCTTATTTCATAAAGATAAAGCGGCTTAAGTTATGCTTAATCAGGAAGTTCTGTCAATATCGTAATCATGTACGTTACATATAAAAGAAACTTGTTAAATTTAGATAAAGAGTTCCTGGGTCTGTCAATAAGAAAATTTTATTTTGCCCACTCAGGAAACCCCAGAAGATGTGGGGAGGGTGCCGATAGATGGAAAACAGCCTCTCTCTCTTTGATTCTGCTGTGTAAACAAGTCATCTGAACTCTTTCCATATTCCAAGTCCCCATTTGTGAAGTGAGATCAATTAAGAACATGAACGTGAGCTGGCACTGGCTGGATGTGAGTCATCCCCTTATGAAGCCTCGAGCTTCTAGACAATGCCACGTTGCAGAGGATTTCTAATAACATGTTCCGAATTAACTAGGAAGAACTGTAGCTTCATTCTATAGGAAGAAGACTGAAGAAGCCTGAAGTCTCCGGAAGATGACAGGTTGGCAAACTCCCCTTTGCATCTTGAAGGCTTAAACACACTGAATTCTATGGCCGAAGTGGTGCTGACAGAGCCAGTGTGTTTCAGTAAAACAAGGAGCCCGGTTTAGTAATGACTACCGCATGAGGCCCTCAAAGGGTTTTGACTGACCCTTCCTTCTACTCTTTCTCTTTGTACTTTCCCCTTTGGGGTAGCTCTCAACACTGGGCCTCTTCCCCAGAGGCCAGGTCCTCTGGGAGTGGGGGGCTTTAAGGGCGGGGGAATGTGTCCTGAGAGCTTAGGACCCCAAGCTTGGCTCCCAGTCTACTCCTTCTCCACCACTAGCTTGGCCAAGCTCTGTTATTCAAAAGATTAGACAGAAGAGCAGTCCCAGCCCTAGCCAGTTTGGCTCCTTGGGTAGAGCGATAGCCTGTGGACTGAAGGGTCTTGGGTTCGATTCCAGTCGAAGGCATGTACCTTGGTTGTGGGCACATCCCCAGGGGGGTCTGTGCAGGAGGCGGCTGATTGATGTTTCTCTCTCATCGATGTTTCTAACTGTCCCTTCCTCTTTGTAAAAAATCAATAATATATATTTTAAAAAAAAGAAAAAGAAGGGCTCTCCCAGCTCTGCCACCATGTAAGGCACCAACCTCGACACCATTCTTCGATGTTCTGTGAAGTTACACAAAATCAGAATTGTGCTTTCACGCAACTTCCTTTATCATGAAGGGGAACAAGGTTGGTTCATTTATTAGGAAGAAATATGGTTTGGGAGTGTGTAGAGGTGGTTGCTAGAGAATGAAAATAATGCCCCTCACCCAAAGAGTTTCCTCTCCCCTACCTTCTCAGTGTTAGCTTAGGAACAGTAGCACTTATTGTCTATTGTGTAGGGATTAAGTAAGAATAGGTGTGTGCACACACATGAACGTTTTTTAATTTCTTGGAAGGAAGTTATTCTTACATCTGAAATAGCAGAAATGTCAGTATTTAGCACACACTGACTTCAAACACATGATTCAACGGTTTGGAAAAACCTAACACAATTTAGAACAGATAGAAAGGAAGGAAACAAAAGGATCAGAGCATTTATTTTGAGGAAAGTTGATGTTATTAATGACAAAATTCTCTTTCATGTTCTGTAATAATTATAATCAACCTGAGGCTATGCTGGAAATTTTCCAAGCACACATTCAGCTGACGGCTCTGAGAGGAGGAACTGGACCTTTCAGAACATCGAGGTTGGGCGATTCGGTAATCATACAAGTCTGTGTCTCTCCCCTCTTCTTGCCAGCAGATGAAACATTTAAGATTAATTAACAAACATTTAAGATTAATTAACAAATAGAATCCCAAGGCAAGTTTACTCAGCAGTAACTTTCAACAAACCCATGATCAGAGCAAACATTAATATGCTGGTAATTCATCAAAACTCATGTTCTGCTTTAGCACCAAGATCATTAATTCAGTTTGCTCCTATTAGCAATTGTGGGTATTCATTTAGCCAGATTGTTTTATTTATGCCTAGCAAATCCTTATGACTTAGGGCAGTGGTCGGTAAACTCATTAGTCAACAGAGCCAAATATCAACAGTACAACAATTGAAATTTCTTTTGAGAGCAAATTTTTAAAACTTAAACTTCTTCTAACGCCACTTCTTCAAAATAGACTCGCCCAGGCCGAAAACCGACTTCTGCGCAAGGGACGGGAAGTTTTAATCGCACTGTATGTGCGCGCCCGCATGTGGTGTTTTGTGAAAGAGCCACACTCAAGGGGCCAAAGAGCCGCATGTGGCTCGCTAGCCACGGTTTGCTGGCCACTGACTTAAGGGAAGAATAGGACTCAAAGCTGGAATGGGGCTGGAGGTGAGAGCTGACAGGATGAAAAGGCAACTAGAGATTGGTGGAGAGATGCCCGTTCAAGTGCCTGGAAAAGAACCTTCCTTTTAGGATCTGTAGGAAAATGTCCAGAGAAAAACCATCACTTGAATGACACACTGAGGTGAATCAATGAAGTAATTTCCTTCCCTTTTTACTACCAGTCTAAGCACAGTGCAAAACGCTGTCTTCATTTATTCTTTTGTCTTCCCACTATAAAGTTTTATATCCTATTGATCCACTCAGCTTGTACTTACTTTATATTGGACTTAGGCATTGTCTCTCATTTGAATGACTTAAAACATTTTTTTTTAATTTAATAAATCTTTATTGTTCAGATTATTACAATTGTTCCTCTTTTTCCTTCCATAGCTGCCCTCCACCTGGTTCCCACCCCACCTTCTGCTCTTACCTCCCTCCCCATTGTCCTCATCCATAGGTGTATGATTTTTGTCCAGTCTCTTCCTGCACTTGCCTCACCCCTTTCCTCCTGAGAATTGTCAGTCCACTCCCTTTCTATGCCCCTGATTCTATTATATTCACCAGTTTATTCTGTTCA
>PVJN01030134.1:0-25859 GCA_004026805.1 Lasiurus borealis | reverse complement strand
TTGGTCGCGCTCTCAGCGGGGGCCGGAAACAGGAGCTCCCCCGGGCTTTACTGTTCCAACCTTGCCTTTGATGTATGCAAGGCGCGCTGGAGATTGCACCAGCCTGCCGGCTCCCGAGCGCCCCCGCCGCCGGAGGATCGCGGGCGGAGGCAAGAACGCGCGCTCACGCTTTTTTGCGCCCCTTGAATCCGACCGGTTCCAGTCCTCCGACCCCGACCCCAGACTCTCCTGCCCGCAGGGGGGGAGGTGCGGAGCAAATCTCAACCCCTCCTCCCAGCCAACCATCTCTCCTCCACCAGCCCCTGGGGCTGATGCATTTGTTTCGCAACCAGCAGCCAGCCCTTCATTCCCCAAACTTTTCTGAGCATCCTCACGGCGCCAGATAATCCAGTGGACTGGCAGGGCTCCCAAGGGTAGAATTGTAAGGTAGTAAAGAATTGGCCCAGAGTGGGTGGATGGGTGAGGTTCTTGGCAGGGGACAATGAAGTCCCAAATTCCTGCAGGATTAAAGGATGGAGGTAGCTAAGGATTCTGGGAAGATCCCAAGCGTGGGAAACCTGGGTGCCCCCCTTCCCCCCCAACTCCCACCCATCCAGGCAAGTCCTTAAAAGTTGCTGATTCTTCATTTCCTTGTGTGAAACCAGCGAGCTGGAACCTGGCAATAGCTCTCAGGTTCTCCAGCGCTGACAAGCTGTGAGTTTAGAAACGTGAGGAGATATTAACAGGAACGCGATACTCTTGTGGGGAGCTGCAGCCCAAGCCAGGGAGGGAGAGGCCCAGAGCCAGGCCGGGCGCAGGGCCAGCCTTGCTCAGACGTTTCCACAATAGAGTCCTGCTCAAATTCCCGTGCAGATCCACATGGGGTTCTGAAACAGGGAGGCTTCCTCTCCTGCAAGAAAGAAGTTTCTCTGAGGTCTGGAATTTAATCATTTTTAAAAGTGTGAACTAGGAGTTCTACTCCACAATTTAACTTACTTTCTTTTTAATGTAAAAATATTTTCCCAAATCTTTGAGCAAAATTGATGTGCCAGGAATACACACAGTGCCTGTCTTGGGGCTTTCCCTAACACTAGCCACGCTGTCAACTACTCCTTTCAGAAGGCTTGTAAACTGCCAAGGTTTTGGCTTTTGTTTGCTTTCGGTGGTATGTAGTAGGCAGGATAGGGCTGAGAACAGAGGTACTGTTTTGGGTTTGGGAGTTGGAGGGTGAAGTTTCTAAAAAGAGCTGAAATGAACAAGGTCAGAGCCTTCCTCAGCTCCTTCGCTTAGCAAGTTGCAAAATTTCATGAGAAGCGTTAAATAAAGTTCAACTGAGTAAATTTGAAGACCTAATTGATTTTTTAAAGCAATTGGTGAGTCTAGGTAGCATCTCATCTAGCAACTAGAAGTGTGTGCTTGAAGGTGTACAAAGTGGAAGGTATAGGAAGATGGATGGGGCAAAGGAACTATTAACAACAACCAAAGAATGGATTATTTTTAGACTATATGTATTGTTGTGGAAAAGGAAATGGCAAGGTTTTTTTCTATACCCATTGCTGCTTCTTTCTATGGAGGGATCAAAGAGGGACTATGTGACAGATTACTGGTGCTGGCCAGAAAATTCCATATTGATTGATTAAGAGCACATTTCTGAGAAAGGTTGAATCTGCAATTTGATCAGGTATTAAATCTAGTTTTGGTGTCATGGGCTTTTACCACAAGTGTTACTATTTTGAACGTGTGGTTTTCTCTTTAATCTCAGTCCATAAATTCAGATGTGTAAAAATTGTCACTTATCAATGATTTTTATATAATGATTTAGCTGTAGATGCCTAGTCTTTAATCCAGCAATTTTCAACCTATTTGATCTGACAAAAATAGGTATAACTTTGATTGACTTATAAAAAAAAAAGTAATAGTAATTACCTACCCTTTTTTTCCAACATGATTTTTTAAAAAAATCAGGTGTCTTTACTTGTACATAAGGATCTCTGGTATCAAAGTTAACCAATCATACACAACGTTATTATGTAACATGACCGATACGATACAGCTCTTATTATATAATCTACATATTTATGGTTCAAGACAGGACATTTACGCCAATTGTTGTGTTTGTTGTTGTCCTTTTTTTATTTGACAATTTAAGGCAGTGGTCAGCAAACTGCGTCTCGCAAACCACATGTGGCTCTTTGGCCCCTTGAGTGTGGCTCTCCCACAAAAAGCCACGTGCAGGCGCACACGTATAGTGCAATTGGAACTTTGTGGTCCATGCACAGAAGTAGGTTTTCGGCTCTCAAAAGAAATTCCAATCGTTGTACTGTTGGTATTTGGCTCTGTTGACTAATGAGTTTGCTGACCACTGATCTAAGGGAAAAGAAGTCAGTGCCCCTGACTAGTCAGATATTGTATGGTTTGTTTGTACTTTTTAAAAATATTTTATTAATTTTTTACAGAGAGAAAGGGGAAGAGATAGAGAGCTAGAAACATCAATGAGAGAGAAACACCAATCAGCTGCCTCCCGCACACCAAGGGAGCACATGCCCCGTGGGGAGTGTGCAGGAGGCAGCTGATCGGTGTTTCTCTCTCATTGATGTTTCTCGACTGGAATAGAACCCGGGACCGTTGAGTCCGAGGAGAACGCTCTATGTACTGAGCCAAACTGGCGAGGGCAGGTATTGCATGTTTTAAAGCATGCACACCAGTTGAAAATCACTGCTGGGAGTTGGGGAGTTATACTTCCTCATTTCTAGAATCCCTAACCCCAGGAATTTACAGTTTCATGATGTAGAGTGGAAAGGGAAGCACACAGCCATTTGGTCCTTGGTCCTCAGAAAATTTGGCTGAGTTGTCTCTCCTGTCCAGGTTTACTAGTACGTATGTGGCTACTTCAGTCGACTAATACTTCTATGTTCCACAAAGGACACAAATTGGGTGGGTGGGGGCGGCTATCATCTCATTTGCTAAAACATGCCCTGCAACCATTCCTCCCAGGGTTTTGCAGTTTCCTAGATAATATTACAAGGAAGTAAGGCACATAGAAGCCCGCTGGCCTGTCTCTCTCTCTTCCTCTCTGCCCAAGGAAATCTCTTTCATAGAGGAAGAATTCATTCATGTTTCTCCCTTATACTCTGTACACAAACACCATAAGCCAGGGCCATAAACCCCAGTGCCTCCAGGGCTATTCAGGGATAAAAAGATGGTGGAGTTGCACAAGCCCTCCACATGTTTGTGCTTCCCCTTCCATGGAATAGAGTCATCACCAGGAAGTAGCTGCCCAGCCAGGCTCCACATTTCCCAGCTCCCCTTGCATCTAGGTGAGTCACATGACTGGGCCCCACCAATGGAAGGGAGCAGAGGCTGTCACTTTCAGACCAAGGTGGTTGAGAACAGTGTGCTTCTCCACTTTCACAGGCTGAAATCAAAGTTCCAAGGCCCTCGGGGACTGATGGCATCCCAGGAAGGAAGGAGACCCTGTTTATGAATTGCCTGCTCTGGACTTGTTACACATAAGGAAGAAATTGACTAACTTTGCCACTAAAATCTGAGGAGCTATTTGTTCCAGCTGCTGATGCTATCCCACCATTCTCAATGCAACAGCTGCAGCTCAAATCCAGCTGATGGTTGCCAGATGCGCAAACAAGGTTGCTTGAGTTATTTTCACATTTTAAAAAGAAAAACAGGAAACCGGATTTTTGTGTGAGGCTTTCCAATTCTTAAGCAGCTACACATTTAAATTTCAGAAGACACTCTACAGATTAGTATCATGAGGGACAAAGTTAGCTTTTCTGCCCGATAATTCAGCATGCGGGCCACAGGTCTCCTCAGGACTATTTTATAGTGTTCTGCTCTGCATTCCACAAGGAAGACAGGCAACCACCTGCTTAAACAAGAAAGCAGGAAAACATGGAAATGTAACTTAAACTCAAAAGATTCAGTCACCCTTGTTTATTTAGTAGTGCAGATGTATAAAGACAGCCCAGGGAACCCCTGCATTTCAGGAGAGCTCCCTTCTTAGTAAATTCTCATTTAGCAGGTAAAAAAAAAATTCTTTATGAGAAGTATATTTTGTTAATTTTCACAAGTATTTTTATTGAGCCTTTACTATATATGGAAAATGCAAGTCTTTGCTGCCATTCCTAGGCAGATCATCTGTTCTGCTAAGAGGAGAATCAGAAGAAGGAGCAACTCTGAGCACAGCATGAACATGTTTCCAATAAGGGAAGATAATTTCTGCTGTCCTTTTTGTAGCTCAAGATCCTTTTCCCAGGCCTGGCTGGTTTGGCTCAGTAGGTTGGAGCATCATCTTATACATCAAAAGATTTGATCTCCAGTCAGGGCATGTATGGGAAGCAACAGACTCTCTCTCTCTCTCTCTCTCTCTCTCTCTCTCTCTCTCTCTCTCTCTCTCTCCACTTCCTCTAAGATCACTTTTAAAAATATATATCCTTTTTTTTTTATATATCCTTTTTTCTTATCATTCTTTATTCCCAGAGAAAATCATGAATGGGGCAAGGAAGTAGTCCCCACAAAAGCCCAAATCTGGTTATACTTTTCATACTGACCCCAATACACAGGAAAAGCTATTTATCCTATTCACTTGCTACCTCATTTTATTCCCTCACCCAACTTTGCTTTATTTTTTAAATTGTGATAAACTATACATAACAAAATTTATCATGTGAGCCATTTTCAAGGATGGTGTTCAATGACAGTACATTCGCACTGTTGTGCAACCAATCACCACCATCCATCTCCAGAGCTTTTTCATCTTCCCAGACTGAAACTCTGTCTGTACCTAAAGTGTCAAATAAAAGGGTAATATGCAAATCAACCGAACAGTGGAATGAGGGATCACTATGATGCTCAATGCAGGACCTGAAGGCAGGCTCACAACTGGCAAGCACAGCAGTGATGGCAGAAGCCTCTCCTGCCTCCGTGGCAGTGCTAAAGATGTCCAATTAATGGCTTAGACCCACTCCCTGGGCTGCGAGAGGGCAGTGCATGAATTTTGTGCACTAGGCCTCTAGTCTATACATATAAAAGGCTAAATGTCTGTCCAATGGGTAGCTATGACACACACTGACCACCAGGGGGCAGATGCTCAATGCAGGAGCTGCTATGACATGGCACTTGGGCACTAGCTGGTTTGGCTCAGTGGATAGAGCATTGGCCACAGACTAAAAAGTCTTGGGTTTGATTACAGTCAAGGACTTATGCCTGGGTTACAGGCTTGATCCCCAGTGGGGAGAATGCAAGAGGCAGCCAATCAATGATTCTCTCTCATCATTGATGTTTCTATCTCTCTCCCTCTCCCTTCCTCTCTGAAATCAATAAACATATATATATTTTTAAAAATAATAAAAATAAATGGCACCATAGACCTGGTGCCAACAAACCAACACTCGGCTTCCCCAAGTAGGACATAGGCCCCATCACCATCCTGGAGCAACATCCCACCAAATCACAGCCAACCCCTGCCAAGACTACATGGTGCAAAATGCAGCCCACAGCCTAGCCCAGCATGGAAACGGTTGCTGTGGGCACCAGCTAATGATATCACATAGCAATGCCCTTCTTCCTTTCCCTAACCTCCTTGGAGTTTCTTCAACCCAGGAACCTGACTTGCTTTATAGCCAGGTGCAAACATTGTACAGTTTAACCAAATGTTTGTGAAGTGTTTTTATGTGCCTTACCTCATTTGATCCTCTCAGAAGTCCTGGAGTAGGTAAATAGGAGACTCAGTAGAATCCTATTTTCTTTTCATTAGCCAGAAAAACGGAAATTTAGAAAGCTTAGAAACTTGACCTGACTGAAAATAAGTAAGAAATGGTAGACCTTGAAAATGATTTCAGGTTTTCTCACTGTGAAGAATATAGTCAAACACTGCTGCAGTTAAATATGTTACCCTTTGTTCTCACTGCATGATCTACAATAATAATCTGCTTTTTGTTGTTACTTATTGCTGTGTTGCTGACAATTACCTGAAAGAGAAGTTGGAGTGCTTCACTGGGCTGGAAAAAGTTTAGCTAAATCAGAAAACAGGTCTAATTAAGCATGTTTATTCTATACATATAAAAGGCTAAGTTGATTCATGCATGTGTAACACATATAAAGCTCTCACTGGCACCAATCACACACATGTGTTTTAACCTGTCATTGTCATTTGTGAATTTGGTTGATACTTCTATTATAGAGAAATGGCAAATAGTGATATTAAAATATTTCTTCTAATGAATTTCCTTTCAATGTGTGCAAATCCATGCACTGGGTCACTAGTTTAAAATAATGACTCATGGGCCCACAAGACTTTACCTGACCTGGTCTTTAGTTACCTCTTGGCAAAGCCCTTGACCTGTCCAACCTCCAAACTGCCCCTTCAGTCCCAGGACCCTCTCAAGCTCCTTCCCTCCCCAGCATTCTCTCCCTCCGGCCTCCCCAAAGCTGGTTCTGTCCAATCCTCGGTCCACAGTTTAGATACCACCTCCTGACCACCTTATTAAAAGTACCCACAGCCAATCCTCCAGTTCTTCTTCATCGTATTTCCTAGATTTTTTCTCTCAAAACTTTCCAGTCTCTGAAATACTATTGTACTTGTTCATTTTTCCACCCTAAAATGTGTGGGAGCCCCTTTTCACATCCCGAGTGGTTCAGGGTTCCAGGTTCAGGGTTCGGGTTCTGAAGGAGGCTGCATGCAAATGAAATGAGAGACTAGAAAACATTAATTTGGTGATATTGGGGGGCCAGGTGGGAGCCTTCCTCTAATGGAAAGGACTACCCTTTGCTCTGGCCTTTTTCTCCCTTTTATTAAGGCTTTTGGACACACTCCTAGCCTTTAGGCAGGAAATTACAATACAGAAATTAACATGAAACAAACAGGTAGAGGCTGCTTTAGCTAACAATGTTTCAACTAATCAGTAAGTAATTAGCTCTGACTTTTCAGAGCAATTAAGGTTGACCAGCCTTCTAGTCTCCTGTTCACATCCATTTAGTGAGAACAATGTTTGGTTTCCGGCAAAAATGCACCTTCCCTGGGAGCTGAGACTATGCCATCCTTGTTCAGGGCTACATACCGTATCGGGTATGGTGGGTGCTTGATATTTTGGGAGTGAATGTACCGGACCGGAAGAAGGAAATAGGATGGTGCTGACAGTCTTGGTTGCTGTGAGAAATAAATTGTGGGTATCTATTATTTCTCTACAATTTTCTATAGTGAACATAGAAAACCTAATAATCATCTTTGTAAAAGTCGGTTATTTTAAGAATGGAGTGAGGGGAGGTATAAACCACCAACTCTGGTGAGCCTGTGGGAGGCCCATCCTCCCACAAGGCGTTTCTGTGGGGGCCAAATAGCTGTTGCTGCCTCCAGTACTAACATGTCACTGTGCAATTAGAATTCTAGGTCAGTGTTTTCACTGTCGAGTGAGGCTGCATAGGGAGATCACTGAATCACTCACTTCTATCCAATCAACACCAGATTCATTCACACTTTTCTGACTTCGCACAACCATCCAAATTTCATAGCAGGTCTTGGCAAGTTGTAGGCTGTTGAAGTTGTGTTTTGCGGGAGAAGAAGAGGTTGTTAGAGAAGCAGGGCTGGGCAGTAGTACACATTTGTTTCTCAAGCTCACAGAGCTGGAAGGAATCTTGAAATGACATCTAGCATCATCTATCCACACTTCTGAAAGGCAGCCTCTCTCAGCATTGTCCTGGGGCAATGGGAAGGAAAATGACATTCTCCTATAAATCAGCCCAAAGCTATTCCCAGATAAGTGCATAGGGGCTGGGGTGGAGACTTGCAGAACTGGGGAATGATGAAAGGATCATCATCATCTTTATGCTGATACCATCCATCCCACTAACTTGTAATGGCAAAACGCCTCTTAGGTAGTATCCAATGACTTGATGCCCAGACTGGCCCCAAATAAACTTTCTTGGGTAAGTAAAGATAATTAATGAACCCTAACCAGTCATCATCATGATGTGGAACTCAGGTGTGAAAAACTCTGTGTGCGTTCTGCATTCTAAGGGTATTGTTGAAAGAAAATAAAGTGAAAAGCACCTACTTTCTTTCAAACAACATGGGATTATCCAAATATGATACTTTCAGTGTGGCTTACTTATGTTGTCGGGTGTTTGTTATCATATCGCAGATCTCAGAATTTTGGGAGTTCCTTCACTTTCTGATGAGAGAGGTAGCCCGGGGCGACAGAGTGATGATGCCGGCTGGGCCAGTTCTGCCACCGGTGGCTCCACAGGCGTGTTATCTCCTGCGCCTTGCTGGTATGCTAGTACTTGTTTTCCCATCCAGAGAAGGAAAAGCAGGAACCCAGATCAAGGACTTGTCTAAGGTCACCAAGAATGTGGTCAATCAAACCGAGGAGATTTGGGTTGAAACCAAACCATTGCATTTCTAGCCCAGATAATATAACTGTCTAATACATACTTCCCTGCTTTTTAAAAGACTTAAAGATGTCCATCGAGTCCATTGAAGAAGAGAGCAAGCTCAGAGAAATACAAGCTGAACTCAAGCAATAGATGAGATCTGGAAAGTGATGGGTGTGAGCAGAGGAAGAGCTGCACAGGCAGGTACGTGCCTGCCCCACCCTGCCACCCCTCAGGTGCTGCCACCCCTTGTAAAACACTGCACGCTCTCCAAAGAGCAGGCCAGGGCTTCAGATAGCATTTGGTGAAGTTTTACTGGGGAGGCACCCCTAGTCTCCCAGCCCCAGAGTTTCTCCATGGAGTCTTAGGTGGCTTGGGTTAAGAGTTTCCATTTTTCTCTGTAGCTACTTCTCACCTCTTTTCATCTGCTTACTACCAAGCTAGCTGATCTTCAATCTTTCTGTAATTGCTGTGTGCCTTTAGGACAGTTTAACCATCCTTAACCATCCTTGGAAGTATGGCTCAGTGGAGACGCTTTCTAACCAGTTTGCAAGCTACATTTTGAAATCTGTTTATACAGAAGACCCAAGGGTTGGGAGATTCTCTCTTCTGCCCTATTTTTTGAACTCTGCATCTTTTTAGACTGTTTTTGCTGGAGAAACATCTGATACTTTGCTTTGCATTTCAAAGGAAAAGAGCAAGCATATTTTTCAGAGGGACTTAGCTCTTTCAAGAGATACCACATTATTTTCCTTCCTCACAACACAGACAAGAAATGAAGTACAGAAACGCTAGTGTATTTTGCTTAAGAACAGTAGTCACCATTCTGTTAGAAGTTCCCAGACTGTTAAAAGGAAGTTGTATGGTTACATTGGGGGAACTCAGACCTACATAGAGAATTTTCCCAAGAGTCTTCCATAACAGCAACTCAAACCATCCTTCAAACAGCAGAACCCCACTCCTGGCTACATAGCCCTTCTACCTTTGGCCCCCCTGACCCTGTGGTAAACATCAGCTAGTGACAATATCCAGTCTTTAAAGCAAAATACGCCATGGACAATGGCAGTGGTGTCGTTCTGCTTGCTGGCCACAATTAATTGCTTTATGAGAATTATCCCCCGATCCAAAGGGGTTCACCAACAATCTCCTCCAGGAGTTCCAAACATTATACTGAGCCTGGCAGGTGTGGCTCAGTGGTTGACCATTGACCTAAGAACCAGAAGGTCAGGGTTTGATTCCTGGTCAGGGCAAATGCCCAGGTTAAGGGCTCTGTCCTCAGTAGGGGGTATGCAGGAGGCAGCTGGTCAACAGTTCTCTCTTATCATTGATAATTCTCTCTCTCTCTCTCTCTCTCTCTCTCTCTCTCTCTCTCTCTCTTTCTCTCCCTCCCTTCCTCTTTCTATAGTCAATAAAAAATCTAACCCATATACCCTGACTGGGAATTGAACCCTGACCTCCTGGTTCAGAGGTCCACACTCAACCACTAAGCCACGCCAGTGAGGCAAGCATCAGTACTTTACAAGGTGGATTAGAAAGAGTGACCGGAGGCCAAGTCCAGGTTACACTGCCCATTCCTCTTCCCCCACCAAACGGAGGTGACTTACCAGGCAATGGTGAGCCTGTTGTGCCCACCCTGCAACAGAGTCAGTGAAGGCTCTGGTAAATTTGCTATCGAAATAGCACAAGACTAGAAGAAAGATTGCATGCTGCCTGAGAACCAGAAAACAGAACCAGAGGGAGGAGGTTGGGTCTGCATAAAGATCATTTGCCAATCTTACCAGCCAGAATAAGCCACTTCTTCATCCTGAGGGGGAAAGAAAGGCCTCTGAAGAGAAAGAATGAAAGTTTAATCCCCCAAAGCTCTGAGAAAGCACTCATCTATATGGAATTAGGCAGATGCATGAAAGGCTGGGGAAATATCTTTCCCTGTCTCCCCAATATCTCATTCTCTTAACACATAGGGCTCAGCACTGCACAAATACAGCTCTTCTTCCTGAGAAAGGATGTTGAACACCCTGCCGTCATCACGATTCCTTTGTGATTCTCCTGAGGTCAGCCACGGGACCTGAAGATTCTGAGGTGAGTCTGAGTAGAGCACTGATTACATTTATTTGAGGCTCTCCCAACGCCCTGGCTTGAAACTCCATCCCCAATCTGTTTTCCATCAAACCTTTTCCCAGGTAGGACATTCAGAGAGGTCCCTGGAGATTATGCAATGAACTCAAATGCAGGCATAAAACGACTCCAAATACTAAATGCCAGCAATATTAAAATGCCCTGATTTGAACTGTATGAAAGGCCTCCCATTATTGAATTCTCAGGGAGGAATTGAAGCCTAAAATATATATAAATCTTGTTCTAGAAAGTTGAGCTCTAAAGAAATTATTTTTGCTCCATTTTTTTTTTTTTTTGTCCAGGGTCAGCCAGAGGGGCCTTATTGGTGGTAGAGTCTGGCTCTTTTCGCAGCTGCCTCCGTTTCAGAGCATCTTGGTGTCACGGTCTCCAGATGTCACTCCTTTGGACAGTTGTCTGGAATCCATGAGTTATAAACTTAAACTCATCTGGGAGAAATGCACTCCCATGGGACCCTCCCCTGGCCTGGTGGATGTCCACGGCTGGCTGAGGCCTGTGTGCTATCAGAGATGTTTTCCTCAGAAGCTCCTAATCTGGGAAACCCACCTGGAAGAGGCACCTCTGCCGGGTGGAGGTAAGACTTTCCCAGCTCTAGCAAGGGACTAAGCATTCATTCTCTTTAGAGGTCTTTCTTTCCCCAGGATGTCTCTTCAGTCCCTGAAGAAATGAAGCTGTTTTAATTTTTCTTAGAGCTCCTCCTGAAGGAGGCCCGGTCTAGCAAGAGCCGGATAGGAAGAGTAGCCTGCAGGACCCACGCAGCAACACAAGCTACTGCAGACACGGAGGCTAGCGACCTGCTGTTACAGAGCACTGGAATAATCAAACCATGCTCTGAGAGTTTGGAGTTAATATTTAATACTTGTGGGTCCAGAGGAAAATGTTTCTGAAATTCTGGGCCCCAACATGCAGACATTTTCTCTATTTATATGTTTTTCCCTTTTTGTTTCCCAAATATGGGATGTTTCCCGCCCCTTTGCAAGTTCTTAAAAGGCCCCTATGTGCTGAGGCCTTGAGACCTTAACCAAAGGCCTGGCCTGGTGCCAGCACTGATAATTTTGTCCAGCGAAGGTTTAATGGCCTCTCTGAAGTGAGAATAGTCTCATTTTCCTTATTATTTAAGCAAACAAACATTTACAGAAGCCAATAGCAAGGTTAAAATTTCAAACAGCAGTTTTTCTATAAGATGGATGCTTCACTGAAAGGCCAAAGCTTTCTAACCACAGGCCTAAGGCATTGCACTTTCTTAGAGGGAGGCCTGGGACATGACAGGCGACTTGGAGAAGTAATCAGGTGGAGAGGCATTTTTTCATTGTAGAGGATTACGGATTTCAAGCTGAACAAACATGGAAAAACCTTAAGTGATTATCATCTCTCAGTAAATTGTGAAGGTTTAACTCGGGTTAGTGGGAAGTTCAATCCCAGTCCTGTTTAAAAAAGGAAATACTTCAAAAGTCTGGCTAAGTCATGGACAATTGAAAGTCTTAAACCTGAAGCTTTATTTTAACCAGAAGTTGAAGGTCTAAAAAGTGTCATCCCCCCAGTAAAACATTCAGGGAAAATCTCCTGTCACTGAGAGAAAAACAGAAGCTTTATCTTGCCAATTGTATTTAAAAATCTAGGCTTAAAGACTTGGACTTTATTCTAAAAGATATGACTTTGCAAAAAGTTATTTAAAGATTCAAATATTTAACTTTTAAAAACAAAAATGAAAAGTCCACAAAACTTTTTGAAGGCATTAGTCAATTTAAACATACAGTCATTATATTAACTGGATTGGAGAAGAGAGCAACTTGAGAAAATGGTGTGAGCCCAAGTGTCCATAAAACAGGAAATCAATTTCTTAACACATAGGGCTCAGCAAATGTGAATCATGTTTCACAGCCTCACATTTGCTCTCCTGGCCACTCATCACAAAATAGCCAGCAGTTCACTTGACTGGAAGCCTGGCTTGTCCCAGGATATAACATAGATACATGGTCGAAAGAGAACACCTCTGACCCCTTATGGGTTTTCAGATCTTGGAATAATGTATGAAAGTGTCTCCTATCTGCTATACAATGAGGCACTCAATTCTGAAGAAAGATTTAGGTGAAGTTTGACTTTGGTATAAAGAAAACAGAGGTGTTTAGGAAACAGGTTTTAGTGATTTTTTTTTAATTGAAATTATTTGACATACAACATTGTGAAAATTTAAAGCACACAACATATTAACTTGATACATTTTATATTTTGCAATATGATTGCCACTGTAGCATTAGCATCTTTATCACATCACATCACATACTTATTTCTGTTTAATGTTTGAAATAATTAAGGTCTATTCTCAGCAAGTATGATGATTATCACACTCTATTGTCTATATTCACTAGACCATGCATTAGATCTGACTTACTACTTGTTGCAAGTTTGTACTTTTAAGCATCTCTCCTATTCTCTCCACCTGATTTTAGTGTTTTCAAAACCCATTCAGATGTTATCATTTAGGATACTGACCTGGAATTATCTAGTTTTAAGATTTGTGAAGCTTTTTTTAATTTTTTATATTTTTCTTTTTAGATAAAAGCCTCCTCCACATTCCAAGGACTTTGATGACTGTCTTTCTAAGACATTAAGTAAACTAATCCTCATGGTCTCTGAACAAAAAGTTAATGATTATTTAACCTATAGGAGGTCTCCTTATCTACTTGGTTAGTGTGTTTGTAATTTCCACTGGTTTAAAAGTTACCAACTGTCCTAAGAGAACATGGGCATTAGGTCAAGCCCTTTCAACCCCTGCTTAGTACATTATGTGCCTCGTCATAGCCTTAAGTCACAGGACATTTGTCTTCTTGCTTTTTAACTCTGACCAAATTATATTTTAGGGTTTGCAGATGTGTCAATTTGAAAACTCAGGCTTTTAGTGTAAGGAAAGGATTTTAAAATAAATTGCCTTAAGATTGAGAGTTAAAGAGTTCAAGAAAGCTTGGCTTTGGATGTAATGTACAGATGGAGAACGTCTTTCAGCCACAAAATAACAGAGCACGTGTGGGAAAGACTTGCAGAACAGTTTTGTCAGGGATAAAAGGAGCAAGTAAATGTTTGAAGCACTCTGGCCAGTGTTTTCAAACCACAGGACATGACCCATTAGTGGATTGTGAAACCTACTTAGTGGACTGAACACAGAATTTTCTTTAAAGGAATGGAATAGAACAGAAGGTAGAGTGAATCAGTAGAAGTACAGTAAGAATAGTTTGTGTACATTTTTACATGTGAGCACAAGGGAGGAGTGGGCCAGGACAATTATCTCTTACTTTGTATAAAATATAATTTTATTGTGGTTGTGGTTAAAGAAAAAGTTAAACATACTATGCAGTTACACCTCAGGGTACAAAGCTTGGGAGAGGAGGTTATATATAAGCTCATTTTCATTCGGATATTTAGGACAGACACATTTTGAAAATTAAATGGACACAGAATATAGGGAATAACATTATATATTTGCATTTCCCAAATTTTCTCTGAAGAGGAATTTAGAAAGTTATTTGTCATCCATAAAAACATCCTTATTGAAATAGGCTCTTTTTTATTAAGGAGCTCTTTTTATTATTATGTGCACTTAGTGGTTATCTCGCTGCTGACCTTGAAAACAACATATTTCTATCCAATTAAAAATGCATCTGGCATGGCATTGAAATTATGGGCATATCTAGCCTCTGGCCGACCAGGTCAGACAGCTGGGGTTAGCCTTCTCACCACATCAAAAGAGAGGTCCATATTCCAACATCTAGCAGAGGGGTGGTTGGAAGATAAGGAGTAGTCAACAGGAACCGTTGTGGCCCACTGACCCCGCCCCCCCCCGCCCCCTCTCCATGGCTGTTTGTGGATTTTAGAACAAGGGAAAAATAAATGTGGTGTGGATCTTTAAAGAGTTGCATACCCCTGGGGCGGTGCGTTCATTCATGAGTGTGTGGACTCCACCTGCGTGTGGTGTCCTCGTGGCCATTGCTGGCCAGCTCAATAAATCCTTGCTTGCTTATTACCAGCTTAGCAGCCTCCGTGGTCATTTGCAACTAATTGTGAAAATCGCCCCACAACACTTATTTTTAAAAAAATCAAACAGCCTAGAAGTAAATGTAGTAAAATATGAAAAGCCCCTTTCCTTCCTCATCTTACAATCCTATAGCCTTCATCAGAGGAAACTGTCAACAGTCCTGTCATTATGGACTATTTTATAGGTTCACAGACACATGAATGCTCTGTGTATGTAAAAAGGTTTTTAATCATAAACATCTGAACAGGAGTGTGTGATATTTTTGTGAAACTTGTTTTTCATATCAGCACGTCTTACAAATATTTCACGTCCACACCTTAGAGCTACTGTTTTGTCTGCTGCAGAGTATTGCATGGTGGGAATTAGTATGTACTAATTCAACAGATTCCACACTTTGGTTGTTTCTAATTTTTATTTTATTTTTTAAGTGCTTCAATATACTTTTTGTACCTGACTCTTAGGACACTGTGTGAATGTTTCTTTGGGCTTGATTCTTAGAATCAGAGTTGTTTATCAGAGGCTAAACACACGTAATTTATTTTAAAGAAATATTTTTATTGGTTTATAGAGAGAGGAAGGGAGAAGGAAAGATGAGAATCATTGATTGGCTGCCTCCTGCATGCCCCCTACTGGGGATTAAACCCACCACTTGGGCATGGAATTGAACCTTAGACCTTTCAGTCTGTAGGCTGATACCCTAACCATTGAGCCAAACAAGTTAGGCTAAACCCACTTTAAATATTGATGTACATTGCCAAATTGTCCACCCAAAAAGCTGTATCCATTTATACTTCCCTCAACAATGACCGAGTGCTCATTTCCTCACATTATCTCCAGCACTAGCAATTACCAATCCTTTAAAATCTGTTTCAAATGGATTGAAGAATAGCATCTTATTTGAATTTTCCTGATTGCTTATGGAGTTAAATGTTTTTATATATTGTTTATACATCTTTTTATAAAAATACTAGAGGCCTGAAATTCATGCAAGAGTAGGCCTTCGAAGCCCTGCCCCTTGCTACCACACTGCCTCCTCCCACCAAAGTTCCTTGGTTCTGCGGAGCCCTGTTCCCCATCAGTCGCCCCACGGAGGGTGGCCTTGGCCTCCCTCTTTGGGGCGATTGAGTAGCTCCCTGGTTGATCACCTTGCTGGCCAGTGGCCTGGACCTCCCTCTGCGGGGTGATGGCGGGTGGGAGTGGTTGGGGAGGTGTGTGTGTATGTGTGTGTGTGTGGGGCTGACCAATTCCATCGCACCTGCCTTAGTTGGCCTGGTGCCAGTAGATGTCATAGGGTGATTGGATGGTGGTTCCACTGTTTGGTCAATTTGCATATTTTGCATTTATTATGACAGATTTTTATATCCCTTGTTTGGTTTGCAAGTGCATTTTATATTAAGTATCTTTAACCTTCTGTTATATTTCACATTTTCCCAATCTTTTGCCTCTTATTTATATTTGTGTACAGATCACATTTTTAAAATGTATTCAAATCTATCAGTCTTTTTTCCCCCCATGGATATTGGGTTTTGTGTCTTGCTTATGAAGGTCTTCTTTGCACACATTTTTTTTTTCTGATATTTTCATCTAGTTATTTTTACATTTCCATGTTTAATTCACTGGGATTTTATTTCTTGTTCATGGTATGAAAGAATAAAATTCTTTCCAGTCAATAATCTCAACATAATTTACTGAATGGTTCAATCCTTCCCTACTTATTTGTAATGTTGTCTTTCAAATATTAAATTCTCATATATATACAATGCTCTGTTCTTAGATGCTCTGTTCTGTGCTTTAAAAAAATTTTTGTTGTTGTTAATCTTTATTGGAAGATATTTTTCTATTGATTTTTAGAGTGGAAGGAAGGGAGGACAGAGAAAGAGAAATATCAATGTAAGAGATACATCGATTGGCTGCATCCTGTACATGTCCCTACAAGGATTGAGCCTGAAAGCAAGCTATGTGCCCTTGATTAGAATCAGAACCTGGACCATTCAGTCCCCAGGCCAACACTCTATCCACTGAGCCAAACTGGGCTGTTTTGTGCCTTGAACCTATTGATTATTTCATTTACCCTGGCTCTGTGATTGCTTTGGCATCTATTCATAATTTATGTTGTGCTCTATGTCTTCTAGATGAACTTCATTTTAAAAAACCTTGCTATGATTGCATGAAATTGCTTTGAATTTCTAACTAATATATTATTTTGGGTTTTCTCACACAGAAAGATGCATGCCAATCCATTGGGAGATGGGGTGGGGAGGGTCTCCTTTCATACCTTCCAGTATGTTTTTTTTATTCATATAGGTTACATTTCTTGTTAACCATATTTCTAGATAAATGGGAGTTTCTCCCTCCTCCCCATAAATTTGTTAATTGGTTATTGCTGATAATATACAAAGCTTTTGATATTGGTATTGGTGTTATGTCTGTCTCCTTACTAAGCTTTCTCATTAGTTGTAATAATATGCCAATAGATCATCATGGGTGTTTTTGTCCAAAAAACTTTTAAAATATTTTTTAATTGATAGAAAAAGATGGAGAAGGATGGAGAGAGAGAAATATTGATGAGAGGAACATCATTGATTGGCTGCCTCCTGCATGCCCCTTACTGGAGATCAAGCCTGAAACCCAGAGAAGTGAAGTGGACGTGAGTAAATCCCACTTCCAAAACAATGTTCCTCAGGAGAGAGTGTGGCATAATTGATCTCCATGTTTCTTCAAATTTATCTGCCACATTGAAGCTAACAATCTAAAATGCAAACCCAAACATGTCATTTCCATTCTTTAATCCTGTGGATTAGCTCTCTAGTCCTGAGAGAACCAGCTCCATGCAACAGGGATTGTAAGGCCTGCTCTCACTCTCTCCGATGTTTATTTCAGTATCACTTGCCACTGTCGGATGACACTCCATTTATTCTAAACTACTTGTAGGTGTGGTTTCCCAAACAGACCACTCTCACACCTTGGCTTTGTACTGTACTTTGTACTGTTCCATGTACCTTAATAATCCTTTCCCTTCACTTTTACCAGTAATTTAGGGTTTTTTTTTTTTTTTTTAACCTTTGAATAGTTTTGGATCTCAGGGTTCCCCATTTTTTTAATGGTGGAGGCTGAATCTTTAGATGACCATTTTTGGCCTCATAGCCCTCTCTTCTTCCTCAAACATTGGCTAAATTCCCAAAGTATTGTCTTTATAGATTGCAACATGCTGTATTAAGACATCTGCTTGTGTGTCTTCCCCTCTCACTCTATTGTTAAAGGGCCAAGACTACATCTTATTCTTGTTCATAGTTTTATTCCTGTAACACTCGATTCAAAATTATAAACTACACAGCATTGTAGTAGCTCTTCTGATATCAATCAGGTGGAACCTTCTAGAAGAAAACTGACACTCCAGTTTTTCTTCAGTCTTCCTTCTCAAGTCAGTCTGGTTTAACTAAGGACTAACCTACACATGTTTTACCAGGGAGGCATAATTTAGTTCAGAGACCTGTGTTCATATACTCCTTTAAAAAAAATCCTACCCAGCCGAGACCGGTTTGGCTCAGTGGATAGAGCATCGGCCTGCGGACTGACAGGTCCCAGGTTTGATTCTGGTCGGGGGCATGTACCTTGGTTGCGGGCACATCTCCAGTGTGGGGTGTTCAGGAGGCGGCTGATCGATGTCTCTCTCTCATTGATGTTTCTGACTTTCTATCCCTCGCCCTTCCTCTCTGTAAAAAATCAATAAAATATATTAAAAAAAAAAAATCCTACCCAGTTGGGGAAGGTACAGGCAGGTAGCCCCATTCTTGCTCTTCTAATGCTCATTCGCTTTACTCTTTAATGTCTTCCTCAAGCCCTTCCTCTCTTAACAAGTAAATAGGATGAAAAAGTGATTGAGAGCATGGATTCTGGTTCAGATCCCAGCTCTACAACTTATTTCAGTCACATAATTGTGGGCAATCACATAATGTCTCCTTAGTCACTTCATCTACAGAATGGGCATAATAATAATTCCCTACCATAGGGCTGTCATAATCCATAAACCTGATTGAATACTTGGTAAATGTATGATGCTCTGGATATTATGAATTAGGATGCGCCAATGGCTTTTGGCCATTAAATTTATAACGTTTTCACATTTAACCAAATGGTAAGACAATTCCATTTATTCACTCTCAATCCTTTCTAGTTCCCTTACTCTGCTTTGCTAACTTTTTTTCACTCCATAGAGGACTAGTTTAATAGGACAAAGGTTTTGTTTTGTTCATTGCTAAAAAGAGTAATAGTATTATATATACTTGTTGAGTGAATGGTGCAAAGTGGCAATGGGAAATATACACCAAAAGGTTCATTATAATGAAAAGAATAGATACATCCTTCTCTAATGGCTTCCATTTCCATATTTAAAACACCATATGCCATAATGAAAACTTAAGAAATTTATTAAAATTTTTAGGCAAAAACATAATTTCAACAGATTTAGACCTATGTCAGGCGTGATAGAGTATGAATGCTTTCTTGAAATTCGAAATCAGATCCAAGAGTATCGCTTTCAGAATGTTCTAATACATTCAATTTACTTTTAGTTCTCTTGGATGAAACAGTCACTATTCTACTTTCTTTCTTGACAGAAATGTGATTTTTCAAAGACTCACTTTTAATTGATTCACTAACCAAAGAGCTATCATGCTCTATTCCTTTGCTTTTCCAGTTTACAGCTGAGTCAGAGAGGGAATGTAGGTCCTTTCCATGTTTTTTCTTAGCAGAGTGTTTTTTGGTATATTCACCTGTTTTGGTTATTTTCGCTGAAGAAGATCTGCTATTTCTAGACAACTCGTCTTTTCTTTGACTTCCAGGTCCAGAAATTCCATCTGTTGAAGGAGAACATATTCTACCAACAAATCCCTCTAAAGACTCCTGCCGCTGCTCAGTGGCTTCGACTTTCATGTTGTCTTTGGAAGTTTCTAAGGCCTCCTGAGTAGAAACTTGGACTTGCAAAGAGTCGAGAGGCAAAGGAATTGTAGCATCACTTGTAATTTTCTGAAACTGGAGGGGGGGGGGGGAGACAAAAATTCAGTAATGAACAAAGCCAACCATTAAAAAGTAGAGTCCTAAATGTAAATGTTATTCTGATTTTATGAATGGATCATTTAGAAGATTTTAGAACCAGTTCCCTACCCCAACCCCCCCTAATTATATCTTGCCAAGTGATTCCCAACTTAACTTTGCTATCTCCAAGGTTATGTCCACTATGTTTTCAGATTCTGGTGTTTGGGGTAATCACCCATTTCCTTTTCCCTCAATAGAAATAATAAAACTCTATTCCCTAAGAAAATTATTTTCTTTTTTATTTTCCAGTCATATAAGCAGTATCCACGATGTGATGAGATTGTATTCTCAAGTTGTCAGTTCCCACAATCAGTCTGAGACCAGCTGAGACAGGAGACGGGGGATTCCCAGTACAGGGCTCGAAGTAAGGTGGAGGAAAAGCAGACAGGTTTTCCCCTCTTCCCATAACTGGGTGACTAACTGTAATATATTGTCTACTAGTTATATCTGGTTCACTTATTTTAAATAATTATCTGTATCAGTACGTGTACCTTCATTAGTGTTCCTTCATTGTAAGCTGACTGCATACAAATAGAAACCTAGATGAAATATGAATAGAATAGATATTTGTACAATTTAAAATTTAAATATATTCTCTAATGCTTAATTTCTTTCACCGAAGAGAGTTGGCTGTAAGTCATAAATTTGCACAAGAACTTTCAGTTTTCTTATATATAACAATATATCATGAAATGGGCACAAATGTACTAATCTCAGATTTAGAAAGGACTCGGATGGGCTTCTAGCTCCCAAGCATGTGAACTAAGGCAGATTACTGTTATTTTTCTCTGACGTGGAAACTCCCTTTTGCTAAGCACTCTTATTCTGTCCACTTACTTGGATATTTTGCATTTGTCCGAGGGCATTCTGCTTTGATTCTGGTTTTTCTTCTTCAAGTGCCTTCTTTTCTTCTGTAGGTGGACCAGTGAGAGTGGAATGCAGCTGGGGACGACCTAGTAACTGAAAATCTGACGGATCTATACCTGCTACTGAGGCAAGCTGCCCAAGCCTGGATCAGAGGAGGAAAAGGCAAGGGTTACTATAGTCACATAAGAGAAGCTTAGATGTTCCTATACCTGTACTTATGAAATATTTCTACATTCTTAAAAGCCAATCTCCTACTCCAGATTACAATTCTCTATCTTTCTTAGACCTCTTGATATTCATGCTCTGGGACTACTAATATCATCTAATCCTTTAAATTTCTCTCTTTTCAACAATGTGTTAACCACTATTTGATTTTATTTCCTTACCGATTACCACTCCATTTTAAACCCTGTCTCAATAGTAGCTTCACCACCTACCATGTACCCAGTCCTCATCTCACCACTCTTCCCACACAGAAAAAAATCCTTCCCCAGGGTCATGGGTTTTATTTTTATTGAATTTATTGAGGGTGACACTGATTAACAAAATTAGCAATTCCATAACACATCATCTATACACTGTACTGTGTGTTCACCAACCCGTCAAGTCTCCTTCCAGCACCATTTCCCCACACTTCTTTACTACCTTTCTTTCCTACAGTTTCTAAGAATGTGTGTGTTCCTTCCTTTCCAACACCAACCCATACACCCACAAATATTACTCCATCAGTTATCAATCTCCCATTCTCTCTTTTGGTTATCTTCTTTCAGTAAAATCACTCCCAGGTAAGAACCACTCAACTATAACCATCGCCACTGCTGATTAGTTATAATTTTTATGTGTACGACAAAATAATTTTAACTCTAATTTATTTAACAAGCAAAATGAATAAAAGGTAAAGATATTCCTATGCCTTCTGCAGTATTTTCCAATTCAAATTACCTTTAATTTAGTCTTTACCCAAAACTATACTTACTAATTATTTTATCTATAGTTTACTCTTTTATAATGGGCTCTTCTGCTCTACCAAAGCAGGCTAACCCTTTTGCATTTCTTTTAAAATGTTAATTCCTCTTTTAAAAAAAATTAAGTACACTACCTATAATTATGCACTAAATATGACCATGAAATGATGAAAACTGCCCAAGTTCCTTAACAAAAAATACCATTATAGTTGCAAAAAGCTGAATGCCATGGAGAGAAATTAACTAACCCAGCATCTTTAAGGAGATCCAAGAAAGCATGGAACTTCTGAAAAGAATTCTCAATGCTGCCCAAAACACCTTCATCATCTAGGATCATGCTTGTCAAGGACTGTGCATGCAGGGCTTCAGACAAAGAAAAATTTATATTTCTTAACTGGGCATTTTCATGTTCAAGCTATAAAAGAAGATTGAAAACATCTGACATGATTTTCTCTGTCATCAAAAGAAAAGTTATTCAATATTTAAAAGTGCAATAAATTTGTAATTAATCTGACTCTCCACCAATTGAAGACAATTATCAAAACCCAGAGCCACTCAACAAAGTTTCTTATATAACACTTAGGTAGTATATAAATAAAACAATTATCACCTGGCCAGTGAGCTTGTGAGCATTAACCCATGAACCAGGAGGTCACAGTTCAATTCCCAGAAGAGGGTGTGCAGGAGGCAGCCTATCAATGATTTTCTCTCATCAATGATGTTTCTATTGCTCTCTCTCTCTCTGAAATCAATAAAAATATATTTTAAAAAACACAAAAAAATTGTTTTATTAAAGATATTCCAAAAGATCACATTTTTAACTGGTTAAATTCACAATGAATCCTCATTTCACATTAGAGAATTAGCTGCTTAAGGGTTCCCTTAAATTAGAAAATAAAACACAGAGTCAAATTTGACAAAGAATACAACTCTGTTGAATGTTAAAGATTAATTTTAATGAGAAAAATATTAATTGTACAAATTTCAAAGTCCTAAGCCATACCCAATGATTACCAATATTCTCCTTGGCTTTTTTTTTTTCTCTTAAAGTATATTTTATTGATTTTTTACAGAGAGGAAGGGAGAGAGAGAGAGCTAGAAACATTGATCAGCTGCCTCCCGCACCCCTCCCACTGGGGATGTGCCCACAACCAAGGCACATGCCCTTGACTGGAATCAAACCTGGGACCCTTCAGTCCTCAGGCCGACGCTCTATCCACTGAGCCAAACCCGTTTTGGCTTCCTTTCTTAAAATATTTACTGCTTTGCATGCCTCATCATTTGTTCATTTAAAACCACAGATAAGCCCAATTCCAGTATTTCTTGGAAAGACCGTTTTGTTCATGATGCATCTTTTGCCTTCTATAAGTGCTCAATATTAAGTGTCCTCCAATCCAATGTATGCACTTAAAGAGATTCCTCCCTAAACTCACCTTATCTATAATAATAAAAGGGAAATATGCTAATTAGATGGGAATTCTTCCTGATGAAGCCTGGGCCAGAGGAAAGCCAGTCCAGGTGCCAGGTCCCTGCAGGCAACCAGAGGAGGGAAGCCTGGGTCCTGAGTACTAAAGGGAAGCAGGTGGTGCTGGCAGCTGGGGGAAGGAAGGCCTACCTTTGCACAAATTTTGTGCATCAGGCCTCTAGTAATAATACATATTTTTCTTTCATTGTATTCTTAATATTTTCCAATATCTTATACTTAATTATTTAAATGATTCACTTTCCTAATTCACTATCAGTAAACAGTCTTAACATGTTACTGTTAAGACTGTTTTATGTTACCATATACATAGTGTAAGTGCAACAAGTGCTTTCTTGAATCAAAACATCATGAACAAAAAGTAAGCTAAAGTTATATAAAAGCATACACACATAAAACCCGCTAAGATTTTTACATTAAAAAAAATGCTTTCTGGAATATAGTTCACATAACCACTAACTATAAATAAATACAAAAGTTCATGTGGTACAACCAAGTTGTAATATATTACAGTTTTAAGTTTACAAACGGTCTATGCACATTGCTTACAATGAAGTAAAAACAAAACCAAAAACCTCTGCAAAGTATAAGAAAACACTTGTTTACCTCACTAACTCGTTTGTCAGCCTTGAGTCTTATTACTCTTTCCTCCTTTAACTGCTTTAGGCACTCTTCCAGTTTTCCCTAGTGTAAGGAAATAGAGGAAATATCATAAGCTATTCACAGTGTGATATCCAAGTCTTTCCAGTAAAGACCTCACTAAGGATTTAGAGGCAGAGCCACAAGTCAACTCAGCTTTCAGGATTATAATTCACTACTTACACTATGATAGTGAATTACCAAAATACATCAAATTAGCATGTTCAAGATTTATTTAGCTTCTACTCTTTCCAAATAGATATGTGGCAGCTCACCATAAAAGGCATATTCATAATATAGTAAATCTGAAATAAAAATTCCTCTAATATTTACAGAATGTTCTCAATATTTAAAACTGACTTCATAGAGATTCTAACCTTGGACAAGTTCAAAACTCTAGCCCACAATTAAAAAAAAAAAAGCAAATAATCACATGATAAAAGAAAGAATGGTGGCTACCTTTGGGGAGGGAGGATGTGTTGATTAGAGAAGTTGAGCAAGGGAACCTTTGGAAAAGCTGTAAATATTTTTATCTTGATGGGAGACATGAATGTATACATTTGTAAAAATTTGACGAGCTATTTTGTAATTATGATTTAAGCACTGGACTGCATGTATGTTAAACTTCAATAATTTTTTTTTTACAAAAATATCCGAACAAACCACATCACATAGACAGTAGACTAAAATACTCCATTCATAACCAGTTCTAAACAGCATATAAAAGTTAAATTACATGAAACAGTTTCTCCCTCTAGTGGAGGGAATTAGAACATAATGTTACATTTCTATGAAAAAGTGTCCTCTCCTCTTACAAAGTAATTCATATTCTTTAAAATATGGGTGCCGCCGAAACTGATTTGGCTCAGGGAATAGAGCGTTGGCCTGCGGACTGAAAGTTCCCAGGTTCGATTCCAGTCAAGGGCACCTACCTTGGTTTCGGGCACATCCTCTCAGTAGGAGGTGTGCAGGAGGCAGCTGATTGATGTTTCTCTCTCATCAATGTTTCTAACTCTCTATCCCTCTCCCTTCCTCTCTGTAAAAAATCAATAAAAAATATTAAAAAAAAAAATGGGTGCTGGCCCATATTTCTCAGTGGTTAGAACATCGGCCTATGCACCAAAGGGTCTCAGGCCAATTCCTGATCAAGGATATGATAAGGTTTTGGAGCAAATTTCTTCTTGTCATCTGCTCTCCTTCCTCCCTGCTATTCATTGGCTAGTTGAAATTTTTTTGGAATAAAGCTCCCATCAGGCTGTGTATCAAATTTTATGCTCAAGTTTGTTCCATTTAACATTGAACCAATCATTTTTTTAGTGGGACACAGAATATTCCATTGAGAGAGTTTACTGCTCCACCTTAATCATTTTTATGGTTAAACTCTTAAGTTCTTCACACATTTTCAATTATTATTTTTATGTATGATGGCTCTTTTCGTATTTAGCATATACTTTATTAAATTTAAAAATTTTTATTAATCCTCATCTGAGGATTTTTCCCCCATTGATTTTTAGGGAGAGAAAAGAGAGGGAAAGGCAGAGAAATACCGATGTGAGAGAAATACAACGATTGGTTGCCTTCTGCATGAGCCCCGCCCAGGGTTCAGGCTGAGGAGGTGCCCTTGACAGGAACTGAACCTGGGACCCTTTGGTTTGCAGGCTGATGCTCTATCCACTGAGCCAAACCAGGTACGGGTAACATAATTTTAATGAAATAAATCTATGAGTTTGAGATTAAAACAACTGAACATTTTTTTTTTAATTTTTATTTTTTCAGGATAATTGTTCACTAATTGACAATATTTTTGAGCACTTTTTTTAAAATTAAATCTTTATTATTCAGATTATTACATTTGTTTCTCTTTTTTCCCTTCCATAGCACCCCTCCACCCAGCTCCCACCCCTCCTCTGCCCTTAGCTCCCTCCCATTGATCTCATCCATAGGTGTATGATTTTTTTCCAGTCTCTCCCTGTACACCCCTCACCCCTTTCCCCCGGAGAATTATCAGTCCACTCCCTTTCTGTGCTCCAGATTCTATTATATTCACCAGTTTATTCTGTTGATCAAATTTTTAATTCACTTAAATTTTAGATTCACTTGTTGATAGATATGTATTTGTTGTTCATAATTTTTTGGCTTTTACCTTTTTCTTCTTCCTCTTCTAAAAGAGTACCTTTTAGCATTTCATATAATACTGGTTTCGAGTTGATGAACTCCTTTAGCTTTTTCTTATCTGTGAAGCTCTTTATCTGCCCTTCAATTCTGAATGTTAGCTTTGCTGGAT
>PVJN01030133.1:0-25859 GCA_004026805.1 Lasiurus borealis | reverse complement strand
CACACACACACACACACACACACACACACTAGACACACACATGTTCTTCCCCGATGTGTGAGAATAAACCCCAAACCCCTGGACACTCAAAGCCACAGAGACGGGAAGGGAATCCATCCATGTGGGAGACACACACACACACACACCAGACACACACATGTTCTTCCCCGATGTGTGAGAATAAATCCCAAATCCCTGGACACTCAAAGCCACGGAGACGGGAAGGGAATCCATCCATGTGGGAGACACACACACACACACACACACACACACCAGACACACACATGTTCTTCCCTGATGTGTGAGAATAAACCTCAAAGCCCTGGACACTCAAAGCCACAGAGACGGGAAGGGAATCCACACACACACACACACACACACACACACCAGACACACACACCAGACACACACACCAGACACACACACACACGATCTTCCCCGATGGGTGAGAATAAGGAGACTAAGACCAGGCCACCTGTGACCTGAAGGAGAAGGAGCAGCCTGGCCCCCGGGCCACCCCGGGCAGCAGCGGGCGGCCTCTAGGACCCAGCGGCGCGGGCTGCCCGGCGAGGAGCGGCTTCAGCCGGAGGCGGGAGGCGCGGGGAAGCGGCGGAGACAGAGCAGCGCACAGCCGGGCGCCTGGCGGCCGCGGCCAGAAGCGCAGCGCAGCGGGCGGACCGTCTCTCTCCCCGGCTCCCTCTCTCCCGCCGCGTCCTCTCCTCCCGGGAGCCGCCGCCTCTCCGCCCAACTCTGCGAGCCCGATCCTCCCCGGAGCACCCCTCCGCCAGCCCGCACCCCGGGACCTGACATCTCCGATCCTTTCCCCCGCGGAGGGCGCACCCCGGCCGGCGGCATCGCCCGCGAGCTCGGGCGGGACTTCTCCGGGGACCGGACCTCCGGAGGCTGCTCGGGCTCGGACCCCGGGCTCGGACCCGCGGCGGCGGCGCCTCTGCGCGGGGACCCGCCGCCCGGAGCCGCGTCCCCCGCGTTTGCCGCAGGAGGCGCCCGGGATGCAGCCGCGGCGGCGGCGGCGGCGCGCCGGCTGCTGAGCGGCTCCGGGCGCAGAGCCTCGCGGCCCCGGGTCCCGGCACCTGTCGCCGCGCTCCCTCCCGCGGGAAGTGGGACAAAGTGCAGCCGATGGTGATTTGCTGACCGCCTGATCGATCGATCGATCGATTGATTGATTGATTGTTATTATTATTGTTGTTGTTGTTTGATTGAACCGGCGGCGGCGGCGGGAGCATGAGCCGGGGCGCGGCGGCCGCGGCCGGGAGGAGCGGGGCGCAGAGTCCGCGCTGGAAGCGGCAGGACTAGGTCGCCCCGGTCCCCGCCGCCCCCTGCAGCCGCGCGCCATGGACCGCTCCCCCCCGAACCCGGACATTGAGGAGCTCAAGGTACGTGGTGTGGGGTCCGGGGTACGGGGGTACGGGTCCCGGGGTGCGGGCGGGCGTCCTCTCTCGCTCCCCTCGCTCTCTCGCTGCTGCTGGAATAGTTGGTGGCCCCTTGGGAGCGCGAGGGAGCTTTTTGGGGGGCGGGCGGGGGTTCCCCGGGTGCGAATGAGAGTGCCCCCGCCGAGGAGGACGCGGAGGGGCCGGGGACGCGGACGGAGGGCGGGTTTGGGGGTTCGGCGTGTCCCCGGGGCTGGGGCTGCCCTCCCAGCCGGCTCCTCCCGACAGCAGCCGCCCTGTCCCCCTCGGGCTCCGCTGCGGCGGCACGTGGGGGGCCGGACCCGCACCCGGGGACGCCGGTCGTTTGGGGGAGCTGGGGGGCTCCCGGCCAAGTTGCCCGAGCGGCGGCCACTTTGCTTCCGCTCCTCCCGGCATCGGGGACCCCGCTCCCCCCGTGGCGCTGCCCCGCGCGGGCGCCAACTCCCGTGCCCTGGGCGCTGCGCGGGCGGCTGGGAGGCCAGCAGCGAGCGGAGGGCTGGAGGGGGGTTCCCCGCGCCCCCAGAAACGCCGGCTCCGGCAGCCCCGGCTCCGGCACCCCCAGCTCTGCAGCGCGGGCACCGGTGGCGGGGAGAGCGGGGCTGCGCTGCAGGCTGGGGTGGGGGGCCCCCCGGAGAGGCTGCCAGCGTCCCCTCCCCGCTGCCGCCCCGGGAACGGGAATGCACTGTCCCGCACCAGCTCTGAGCCCCCCCACTTCGCCGCCTATCCACCCCCTAGGGCGCCCCCTCTTTACTGCACCCCCAGTCCCCGCTGCGCTGTGAGGGGCTGGCGGGCAGGAGCGTCCAGCTGACAGTTCCCCCCTCTGCCCAGGGGCACCGCTGCCTGCAGAGCTGGTTTAAAAAAAACACACACACACACACAAAAAAAAACTGGAAAAAAAACCAAACACCTAAAATTAAAAAAAAATCAAAAGCCACAAACACATTTAAATGTCCCGCTCGCTGGGAATGAAGACGCTGGAGAGGGAAGGTCCTTTCTTGTTCTTCTTCATCCTTCCAGTCCCAGGCATTTTTATTTTATTTTATTTTACCCTCTGCCCGGCGGCTGGAAGGGGCTGTTTATTTACTTTTATTTCCACCGGAGACTCCGTTCTGATGGTGTTTGCTGGGGGGAGGGTGGCCGTAACCTCGTGCCCATGGGGGGAACTTGCCTGGCACAGAGAGGTTTGCCCAGGGCATGGCAGAGGGAGGGATGTGCCCGGGAAGCAAGCGCAGCCAGCGGGTGGGAGAATCCCCTGTAGGGGGCAGAGGGCTCTGTCCTCCCCAGGCTCAGCCCGGAGCCTGGAACCCGGAGCCGCCTCCGCTGGTGCCCTGCCTGCCCCAGGGAAGGAGCCACCGGGGAGGGAAGGGTGGTCTGGGGCGGGGCTGATGATGGAGATGAAGATGGGGTGGTGGGGGAGCTGGATCCGAACTTGCACCCCCCTCAGTTAAGATCCTGGGTTGGTGGGGAAAAGATGGGTAAGGATGGGGCATCTTTGCTGCTCGGGTTAAAGTTGGGGGCACAGCAAGTTTCTCTGACGGCCAAGGTCACAGTCAGTCAGCAGACCCCGGTGGGCCTGGAATAGAGAGCTCCTGTCCCCTCTGCACCGCACTGAGACTGGGCACAGAAGTCTGTGTGGGAAAGGGTCTCTCGCTGCCTTTTCCCAAGCACCCCAGTCACTGGCTAGGACTCAGCGGTTCTCAACCACTAGCAGGGTCGCCTAAGACCATGGGAAAACACAGGTATTTACATTATGATTCATTAACAGTAGCCAAATTACAGTTATGAAGTAGCAACGAAAATAATTTTATGGTTGGGGGTCACCACAACATGAGGAGCTGTATGAAAGGGTCAGGGTATTAGGAAGGTTGAGAACCACTGGGCTAGGTTTTATGTGAGATGCCAAGCACACAGGACTGCCTTTCGTGACGTATATGTCATGCAGAGACACAGTCTCCGGATTTTTACTATTTTTGCTCTATGGCACCGAGGAAAGTTTTCTTTAGGAGAAATGGGAGAGAAACGTGATGAAGAGTAATCATTCCCCCTAAAAGCCCATTCGCTTCCTACTAATCTAGTCCCCACTGAACTCTTACATCAGCGGTTCTCAACCTGTGGGTCGCGACCCCTTTGGGGATTGAACAACATTTTCACAGGGGTCGCCTAAGACCATGGGAAAACACAGATACAATTCATAACAGTTGCAAAACGACAGTTATGAAGTAGCAACAAAAGTAATTTTATGGCTGGGAGTCACCACCACATGAGGAGCTGTATTAAAGGGTGGAGGCATTAGGAAGGTTGAGAACCACTGACTCCTTTAAATCAGCAAAAGAGCAAACCCGCTGTGGGAACTCCTGTCTGCTTTAGCAGAAGATCCGGGCTTCACCTCAAAACTGCAGTTCAGTTCAGACTCTCACAGCTAGAGTGTGCTACACTTTGGAGGCGCAGGGAAACATGATGTCAGGCACAAGCCAAGGTGGAGAGTCAACACTGGCAAGAGAGGGAAAGTAGTCAGGCTTTATTGAGAGAGAGAGAGAGAGAGAGAGAGAGAGAGAGAGAGAGAGAGAGAGAGAGAGAGAGAGAGATATTCCAGTTTGTGGGATGCATTTGTGTTGTCAGGCTCCTGTGGAACACAGGGCTTTGAAACGTACTCTGGACCGTGTCCACTTTGCAGAGGTGGGCGCACACCGGTGGGATACGTCTGTCTGGATTTCCTCTCATCAGCAGCAGCATCCATTGGCTTGGCTTTTGTAGACAGTTCTCCTTGAGTTATTTTCTGGTGGCTTCTTGCTGAAGAGACAGACCCTCATGGTGGTCAGTGGGGGTGGGTAAGGGGGGAAGAAGAAAGTGGGCCACTTATTTTTGACATGATTTACTTTTGGCTTTTCTTCCCGTGATCCAAGGATGCTTACATTAAGACACATCTACCTAGGAACTTTTTCATGTAAAGAGCATGCAAATGAAATATTCATTGGGGTCTGAGAAATAAAGAAATGTGCATAATAATACCGCTTGGCTTAGTTTTGGATCATTCCCATTATTAGGTAAAGCTGCTTGCCTTGGGTGTTAGGAGAGAAGTATTCAGCCAGTTCTTTATATTTTTGATAAATTATTTTCTCTTTAGCAGATTTTAACGGACGTATACATATTGCTATGCTGTACGTGTGGATATTGACTTTTTGAAATACTGTGCTCAGTAAAGAGTGCTGTCTTTGCAAGTTTTTAAACTGAAAATAAGCTTCAATAACGAAGGGTTAAGCCATTGCTGTCCTTAGCATGAGGCCAAATATACTCTGCATATTAAAATATATTTACAGGTGGAAAGTGAAAATATAGTGACGTGTAGGAGACTTGCTAATGAAGGTACACCTGTTTTATCTTCTCCGAGGATGAAGCCGATCAGTGTTGAAAAGGGAGAGTTCTCATCCAAAGAATTTCTGTCTGTTCTTTTCCCTTTGATCTCGCTCCCTCTTTCTCCAATAAATGTATAAGCTTTCCTCTGGATTTTGCCCTGGTGTTTGTTTTAAAGAAGAAGCAACATCAAACAACCCAGAATATGGGGTATCGCTTTGGAAATGTGGGTGTTAATGAGTATTGACATTAGAGAAAACATGCTTTATCCTGGAATATCTCTGAGTTATTAGTGAGCACTTTTAGGGGTTGATATTTAAATGAACTACTTTAGGGTTTTTTTTCCTCTTTTTGCTGTGAAGTTGCCCTCATTTAAACGACATATGTTATGCCCTGCAACAGAGAATGCTGCTAATGTTCAGAGCTGGTACTTGTAAATTTGCCTTTTGTAGCATTTATTTATGAGGTAGTAGACCGAGTAAATGGTTATATTTAAATAATACACATAACTCTAGTGAGTCCTTTACCGAACTTTTGAAATACGAGTTTTAATTCACTTATATTAACTTGGAAATCAAGAAATTATGCTTTCAGATGCTAAGCACTATTTATAGGTAATTGTAATTTGCTGAGAGCTAAAAAAAAATATGGTATAGCATAACTTTTGCAGTCTTATCTGATCCCCACTTTTATTTATTATTTGTTAGAATGATCACCTTAATAGGATCCCTGGCTAGAAGTTTAAAAAATAAAATGTTTTCATTACTTGCAGAATATAAACAATATGCTTCTGAAATGCGTTCTTAGTTATCATTTTCAAAGGTGCAAACAATCATAAACTACATAGTGAATCCCGAGACGCACAAAACAACTTTTGAACAAATATAATGGTACTTGTTAGAGTTCATTAAATGTAGTCCAGCCACTGTGGCTTCATTTTACCTCTTTAATTTAAATAAAATTTCACCTCTAAGGAATTTGAAACCTGTCCTAGATTGTGAGGTAAAAGCTTCCCTGAGCAGCATAATCAGGTCATTAAGAAAGTATTGCCCGGGCAAGAAATAATCTGGCGAAAATAAAATTGCACAGGTCTTCAAACAAGTGGATGTCTCAAAACAGCTGAGGTCTTTAAACTAAAGCTTGAAGTACATTCATCTGCAATTTTAATCAAGTAAGACAGTTGGCACCTAGAAGAATTCTAAAAATGTTTTGTTTTGTTTTGTTTCATCAATAAGACTCTTGGTCTAGGAAAGTCAGGCTCACTGCAGTGTGGGAGGCTTTGTGGAGAGTATAAGTAGGTGGTATTTTTTTGTTAGTCATTCCGTAGTGAAAAATAGTGCTCTCTAACAAATGTCATATTTTTAGCAATCTGCTTTTTATATTCATTTCATGGCTCGGAATAGGGAAACGTATTTGCGAATACTGAAGTATGTGACCTCTTTCACATGTAGAGGCGTTAAAACTTCTCCCCATCCAGGCCTCATTCCAATTCTCTCTTGGTCCCGGGAACCACTCATGAAGATGGAGCAACACTTAACCTGATTTCTTTATGTTCAAAATATGGGTCTGTTTTGCTAACATTGAAATATATTTGCAAGTAACAGTAGTGAAACATTCTTTTTTTTTTTTTAATATATTTCACTGATTTTCCACAGAGAGGAAGGGAGAGGGACAGAGAGCTAGAAACATCGATGAGAGAGAGACATCGATCAGCCGCCTCCTGCACACTCCCCACTGGGGATGTACCCGCAACCAGGATACATGCCCTTTGACCGGAATCGAACCTGGGACCTCTCAGTCCACAGGCCGACGCTCCATCCACTGAGCCAAACCGGTTTCGGCGAAACATTCTTTTTTTTTATGATTAGAAGCAATAAGTGAACATTTTTTATGTGAGTGGTAAAAGAATTAAGAAAAACACTTTTGAGGAAAGTTGTGCAAATGACTTTTTTTTTGAAATCTTGAGTGTCCTTCTGTCATCACTAAGTTTATATTCCAGTCTCCACACTGGTTATTATAGCGTTGCTGATCTCTGGACTTTACCCGTTGAAAATACATCAAATTTTGAAGGTTCATTTAAAAAAGGATATTTTAAGATTTATGGACTCGAAAATCACAGCTATACAAGTGGCTTAAAGCTGTAAGACAATAATAAATCAGTCTGTGTCTTTAGGGACATTCCTTTTATAGGACATTTAGTGTTTCCCTTACCGTGTTGGAGTTTCAGCTAAAATATGATTCGGCAGAGCTTACCGCTCTAAGTTACTACGGAAAAGGACCATGTACTTTTGTCGAATCTCTGTGAAGTTTTTGAGCAATACACTGAAATGGATCAGCTGTATCAATGAACAAAAGTTTGTGTCAAAATAAAAGCTTGTAAATTTAATTGTTGAGGATTGTGCTTGATTGGTTATAAAATTATTAGCATCTAACCTCCGTGTGACTAAAAAGTAAGCTCCTTCATTGAATATAACTGTAGATTTTAACATACTGACATCTAAGTTTTTATTTATTGTCTTCCTTTCCTTGACGAATGTTTAGAAGCATGAGGTGGTCTTACGACCGAATAAAACGCACTACAGACTTGTAGACTAACCACGGAAAAAGCGCATTTATCCATCACCCTGCATCCCTTCAAGAGAAGTGCAGACTTGCATCCTAAATATTAAAAATCACAGCCTGTCTTAAGAACTTTCTTGATTAAGAAAAATAGAATTAAGAAAAATACTTTTGAGGAAAGTTGTGCAAATGACTATTTTTGAAATCTTGAGTGTCCTTCTGTCATCACTAAGTTTATATTCCAGGCTCCACACCCTGTCTTAAGAACTTTCTTGATGTGCCCAAGAAATGTTTCTGTAGCTTGACTCTGAAAAATAGTGTAAGCCCTTGTCACATTGAAGAGCATTTATATTGCTTTGTTGGCATTAAGTAGGTTATCTAGAGTGCTCTCTGCCGAGGTGACATCAGACGCCTTGAAAAAGAAGGGTTTTCACTCATCATCCAGCCAGAAGGGATTCGATTGCCATGGTGATCTCCATCTGTGAAACAGGAGCTCAAGCTTCAGCCTCAGATAGTCATGGAAACCATCACCCCACACCACAGTGGAGTTCAGCAGAAGTCATGGCTCACAGGCACCCCAAAGTACCAAAGCTCTCACCCCAAATCTCACAGCTTGTACCCTTTAAGGAGATTGGTTTGCGTAGTGGAAAAGGCACCGATCAGGTTGAAGTACAAACCCTGGCTTTGCTGTCAATCGGAGGTGACACCTTGGGCATGTGTTGTTCACAGTCCTTCTTTGCCTTTGGCTTCTGGGAAGATAGCGGCACCGCAGGGTGGGAATTGAATTTGATTTGTGGGTTTTGTGATAATCATTTTTAGCCGCCACAGGTGAGGAATTTGTTCAAAAACTGTTTTCTAAACAACCACAGTGATCTGAAACCAATTAAATGGGGGCAGTTCTTTTCGGGGTAACAGAGGTCAAGGAGCTCTATCCAGTCTACTTCCCCTTGACCTCTGTAGTTGACCCCAGGAAGCTGCCTAGAATTGCTCTCTAGCTCCCAGGTCTGAGAGTCCAGGGTTCTAAGTACTTTTTTTTGAGAATGACCGCTTTTGTGTCCTTCTGGTAGAACATCAGTTTCAGATGGATGAAGTTCAAATATCTCTTTTGATTTCCCAATCATGGCCTTGTTTAAACATCATAATGCGTTTATCTGATGACTCATTATGTTCTCGCTGTATGAGAACCAAAATGGAGACTCGGAAAAATCAGGAGACGTGACTAGGCTCACAAGGTTGGTAAACAATGGACCAAGAACATAAATCTGTGCCCTCTATTCGCCGATACGTACTGTGTTCTATGCAGTATACAGGCCAGAGCACCAGCAAGCGCATAGAGCTTCTGATGGCAGAGATTTCAAAGAAAACTAAAGGCATTTGAGCTAATGTCATAGCATTTAGTCTTGTCACAGAATGAGTGTCTGCACGCCACCTTTTTTATAACTAATCCTAATCAGTTATTTGGGGCTAAATTACTACTACTGGTTGATATTTGTAAATAAAAGCCAAGAGAAAGTAAGAGATAAATCATGGATTTAGGCCATTGGAGAACCTCCTCCCAATCTTTTAAAAATAAACACTATGCATTTTGTCTGAATCTACTCGTTTTCCTCATTATTCTGCCTCTCAGATGACTGCAAATAATTTTTTATTTTTGTTGGGACCATGAATTAGATTTAACCTGCACGCTGGCTTTGACGATCAGCAAAGAGTATACGTTAAGTATTAGTCTTAAAAATAAGAAAAAAAAAGTTCTAAGTAGCTTGTACTTACACTAAATTTATTAAATGCTTAGCTTATATGATATCCCTCAAGCCTGGAAAGAAATAACATGACTTAATCCATAATAAAACTAAAATTCTCAATGACAGTTTTTGAAGCTCAACAGAATTAAACGTGATTATGACATAAATTTAGTTTTGAATCTCGATGTAATTTTTATGTCATTTTATCCAAGTGTTATTTATACCAAGAATAACAAATGACAATTTAGGGATAACTTAATACTATTTTGGAGAGACATTTCTCTTCTATTCACAATAGAGTCAATATTGAAGAGTACATTTTTTTGAGGAATGCTTTTCAAAACCTTTGCAAGTCTCCACATTTAAGAGTCTAACTAAATGGTAGGATTTGTCCGATAACACATCTTCTCTCCCTGAGAACTGTCACTTTCTTCCATCCCTTCCCTTTGATCAACAGAACTAGGTTTTGGCATTTTCCTCAAAGAAACACCGTTTCTATCCTTCACCACGGCGACTGCTTATGTGACATGGAGAAGAGAAGATAATCAAGCCGATTTGAGCTTTGGCATCTGGGTGATGGATCAGGTGGATGTAAACTGTGAGTGCTTTCATAAGCAGACCCGCTTTTTCAGGGTTTCAGCTGAGTTATTAATGGCTGTGACTCTTAAACATTCTGGTTACTCCTAAATAGTTAAAAATGCAAACCTTAAAGCCGTAAGGGTCCAGAGCCTCCTAGAATCTTCTTTTCTGGAGGCATATCTTGCTTTAATTACTAACTTCCACATTGTCATCATCTAACTTCTTTTCCCATTAGGGTTTTAAACTTCCATCATTCTTTATAGTCTGGCTAGAAAAATACATATTACATACCTAAGATAAAAGAGCCTTTGATTATTTCTTGGGTAGAAAAAACCAATTCAGCTGCCATGAGCAAGAAATTTTTTTTTGTGAAATATGATATAATAAATCAATGTCACAAACTGGAAAATAATGTTATCATTGGGATTTCACAAGTCTGTATCTTCTCAGCGTCTATGGGGCTTTTAAAAATCCAAATCAGCAGGAGAAGCTAACTAATTCAAGGAAAGAAATTGCTTACTTAAGACTTACTGGATTATAGTCTGGGTTTCTACCTTCCTCTCAACATGATACTCATGAGGGAGAAATTCTACCTCGTCTGAGTACCAGGATTCGTTTTAACTTCTCAGAAACTGGCTCGGTACTTAATCTTATGAGTCCTTTTCATCAGAAAGCTGTTTGCATTTCCTCCTTTGCCTTAGTTGCTAAAAAGCTTAGAGGCAGATTTGTGGCCCGGCTCCAACAAATATACCCGTGTCTTAACCTAATTCCTAGGCTCAACGTACTTCCTCCCGCCACTATTCATACATCATGCTTTTCTAAAGAATTAGTGGTTTTAAGTAGGTATATGTTTAAAGATTATGAAGATTTTTTTCATAATGCCTCAGTGGCCATGCCTCAATATCTCCTACCGCTTCTGAACAGTTTATACCTCTGTGTGCACTGACTTTAATTTGTCAATGGCTGCCAAGTTCAGGAAGCTTGACACGCTGTGTGTGTGTCTATGCTCTGTGCCTGGCTTCCATTGCATGTGACAGCTGCATACCTGTAGACCTGTGTGCCGCAGAAGGACAAGTCTGCCTTCCTTTAGCCCTCATGAGATCATGAGATCAGAGCCTTCACTGGTTCTAAGAGCGCCTGTCTCAAATCACTCTTTTTTTTTTAAAGGTATTTTATTGATTTTGTACAGAGAGGAAGGAAGAGGGATAGAGAGTTAGAAACACCGATGAGAGAGAGACATCGATCAGCCACCTCCTGCATGCCCCCCACCAGGGATGCGCCCGCAACCATCAAGGATACATGCCCTTGACCGGAATCGAACCTGGGCGCTCTGTCCACTGAGCCAAACCGGTCTCGGCATAAATCACTCTTAGTAATCTCACTGTTCATACATTTGGCCTTTGTGGAAAAGGATCACTGAGTTTCTAAATCTCTGCGATTCTGATGCCTATTATTTTGTCCGGTGTGGAGACATTATTTTACGGAAAACTAAAATTAACTGAGCTCATTATGATCAGCATTTTCATTTCTTTTTTTTTTTCAGACCCAGTTTGTAAAACCAATGGTTTGATCAGTTGGTTGCTGTAATCAGCACAGGCAGTTTAGATAGATTTTAAATATTTTATTTCATCTCATCAAGTTTTTTTAAAGTTCACGCTTGAGTCGTGGTTCGAAGAGAAAGCAGTTCCACACACAGTGGTGTGTCTTCATGATAAAGATTCTCATTATTAAAGCATTCATAGGAGAAATTACAATCATTTTGTAATTCTGGATGTGAGTATAGAGCTGGATTAGGTTGAACATATTTTTTGGCATGTGGCAAGTGAAATGGAGGATTTTTCATTTGCTTCTGCGTGCAATTACTATACAAACCTTTCATTTTATAAATACTCATGTTGCTACATATACTAGTATGTGAGTATATATTTCACTTGTTTCCTAAAACAAAAATAGCTCTAAATACATAATAAAAACACAACTGCCTTAAAGTGTGTATCATTGGCAGCTAGTAATGGTTTTCCATTTATTTCAACATGTTTCACATTTATACACCCCTGAAATAAATTTCAGAAACATTTGGAAAGATATTATTCCAATATGCTAAAAACTTAATTCTAAGTGATAGTATGCTATCTCAAACAGTTAACGCTATACTTCAAATTGATTTCATAGACTTGTACAATTGTAAAATTATTTGTGAAAGTATTCAGTGTAATTTTTTTGTCTTTTTTTGTATCACAGATGTTTAATGAAATGCACTATCTATATTATTTTAAACTCCAAGTTTTAGTATGGAACTTTAGTGTTATTCACATGCACCTGACCATCAGAATTCCAAAGACTGGAATCTGATTTTTTCTACTGCTTGTTTTCTGCCAAACAGTACTGGAGAACAGATGAATAAAGGTACATAGGAGAAACATGAACTAAAATGTGGGCAAGTTAACAGCAGTTTAAAGCTTCAATGAAAAAGAATGACTACTACAAATAAACACAAAGATAAACAGAGTGAATGTTATATTCGTACCTCAAAGGAACTTCTGATTAAATAATATTCTGTCCTTCTCTTTGATTGGAAATAACCCAGTGTCTAAGTTTTACAGGATGAGACCCGTGACTCACAATGGTATTTTGTTTGTTTAGCAAATCACCATTCACTCGCTTCCCAAGCTGGAGCTCCTGGGATATTCTTCTATTTACCCATTGGCTCCTCCCACTCGTCTAATTGATCAGCAATCCCATCATACCTCAGAGTCCAAATTCTCACCCCCCACACCTTTTGATAAAACCCTAGATTAGTATCTCATCTTCTCTAAGCTGAATTTTTGTAAAATGCTCTCTTATTTCAAGGAGCAATAAGCCTATGCTTATTTTAAAATAATAGGCTTATTTTAATTTTGTTTTCTGTGATGCTGGCCATATTGTAGTGAATTCTGATGCAATGTTGCAGTTGGGCCCTAGGCTGAGGGGTGGGGTCAGAATCACGGTGGAGGGACTGACACATTCTCTTTCTAATTTTAAATCATCTCAAGGTGAAGAATGGGAATGGAAGAAAGATGAACTGATTTGGAGATTTTTTAAAGAAATGCTTTAGGTTATCCTAAAAAAAATAACGGGAAGATGGTTTCTGGAAACCAGACATGATCATATTCACTGATTAATTATGACTAAATCGGGGGAAAGGAAACTACCGATTATTTAGCCAAAAATAATGATTCGTTTTAGTTTGCTGAAATCCTTGCATGACACTGTCCCAGGATCCTGAATTATGTTTGACAATTTTCTTAGATTATTTTCTGTATTTTTTGACAGTTTGATCAGATTTTTCATAGTCAAAAATATTCTCTGCCTCTGGGAATGTAACAGCGCTGCCTCTGTAAGGCAGCCTGAGGACAGTCTGCTCACAGAGTGAGAAACCTCGCCGGGGAGAGAGCAGGCCTGAAGGGAAGGAATCTCAAGAAAGATAGGCCAGGCCAGAGTGCTTGTGTTCTGAAATGTGCATTGTAGCTAGTGGACTTGGTTAGTTTGTGACCTGTAAATCTCAGTCCTTGGTTTGATGGCTTTGTAATTATTTTATTCTTGTTATTCTTAGCCTTTCAGTAAAAATTACTTAGTCATCAGAGCTTATAGTATGAGCTAAGTAAGAGTCAGGTAGTGCAGGGATGCATGGATCGAAGTGGGTGGGAGAGAGGGCACAAAATCTAACTGAAGATGACTGGTGATAATAACAATGGCCAGCGATGATCTCTAAGATGCAACTGACAAGAATGGGGGTGTCTAAGAAACAAGATCTGTCCATGGTTCCTCAAAGGGCATTTTCCTTATTGAGAAACAAGACCGCTTCCTGACACTATCCAACTGGTCTACCTCTCTTTAGCCTGTGTGATCGGCAATCTCCATTCCGCAATTCCAGATTTCCTTTTTTAGAATAAGATAATAAAATGTAGTCCCTCACCTGCATAAAGGTCTTTGTGCATTTCCTGTTGCTTACTTTATAATCCATACCCTTCAACATGATCCATACCCTTCAACATGATACAGCATGATATTGAGATTGCTCAATACACACGCAGGGGTAGGCGAAGGTAGGTTTATAAGAACTCTGTGCCAAAGTGTGCTTGAGTATAGCAAGTACTCGACAAGAATGTATAAATAATGCAGGGCGGCAATTTGAGCACCTACGAGGTGGTAATGAAGTGTACTGTGCCATTGTGATGTTCTTTTGAGTTAATAACGCTATTGTGATAATCATAACATGCATGTCTTTTCCCATATGAACAACCGCAAACCTACTTTGCCCCACCCTTGTAAATAAATGTTTGTGTGTGTGTTGTCTACATGCACAGTGCAATCAGAATCCCTATCTATCTATCATCTATCTATCTATCTATCTATCTATCTATTATTTATCTCTCTATCATCTCTATCTATCATCTATCTACCTATCTATCTATCTATTATCTATCTCTATCATCTATCTCTATCTATCATCTCTCTATCATCTATCTATCTATTATCTATCTCTCTATCATCTATCTATCTATCTATCTATCTATTATCTATATCTCTATCATCTCTCTATCATCTATCTATCTATCTATCTATCATCTATCTATTCCTAAATGTGTGTATGTGTGTATATGTAATATATATATATATATATATATATATATATATATATATATATATATCACCCACATGCACATTCTATCTTAACTTCAGTGACTAAATCATTTCTTGTTCATGCCAGTTCCTTTCTTTCCTCTGTAATATTTTATATATATATTTCTCTGAAATACATTTTTGCTTCTTTGCTGAGAGAATTATTGAGTTCTTGAAGAATACTTAGTCCTAGGAAGAAGCAGTTGTTTCTTCTTTTGTGTTCCTATACACTTTGCACACTTAATTCCACTCTCCATTCTTAACTCAATTGTATGCAGTAGAGAAAATAGTCTGTGTGATACCAGTCTTTTGAGGCAGTATAAACTCATTATTCCTAAATGTTCTGAACCTCCTTGAAAATAATACATATTTTCTTACTTGTTAAGACTAAGTCCTATCAGATTAAGTTTATTATTTATATTGCTTCAATCTCCCATATATTTCTATGTTTGTTATAAATTACGAAAGAGATATGTTAAAATTTCTTCTATGATGGTGTTCTTACAGATCTCTCCACTTTTGCCTTATATGCTTGAGACTATATTTCATATATACGTAAGTTTAGAATTGTTATATTTTCCTGGTGAATTGAGCTCTCTATTATTGCAATGACCCTCTTTGTCTCCAGTAATAATTTCTGTGATAATTTTATTGTTCTAATTTTAATATAGCTACATCAACTTTAACTAATATTACTCTACTACAACCCAACTTTATTTCAGTTAATATGTCTGATATATATATTTCCTTCATGCTTTTATTTTTAACATCTTTGTATAGTTAAGTTTTATATTTATCTCTTGCAAATAGTTTAGAGCTAGATTTTACAAATTCATTTGGATATACCACATTTAGCTTATCTGTATTTCCTACAGTTATAGTACATTGGGATTTATCTCTGCTATCTTACTTCATGGTTTTTCTTTATTCCAGAACTCACTTTCCTGTTGTCTGATGTACATGAGGTGATGGCAAACTAGGTTATCTTGATTTTTAAGAAATTTCTTTAAAATATATTTGTTTCATCCTCATGTTTGAGATTTTTCTTTCTGGGTATACAACCTTAGATGAATAGGTATTTTTTTCTTAGAATATTGAAGGTATTATTTCGATATCTCCTGGCTTCCAGTGTTATCAGTAACAAGTCATATCTTAGTCCAACTGTCATTTTGTAGAGATAGTGCTTCTTTTCTCTTTCGCTACTTCAAAGTGTCTTTAATGTCCTCCAATTTTTACTATGATAAATCTATTCGTGATTTTCTTTTTATCTATCTAGCTTACTATTTTATGTTTTCTCAATCTTTGTCTAAGGAGAGAAAAACCGACTCTGTTATTAATATTTAAAACAGCTCTACTATCTCTTTTTATAGCTTTGTTTGGCTTCGTAGTTTCTTCTTTATTGCTGAATGGAATTTCATTTTATGTATGTTCTTCAGTTTGCTTATGCATTCACTTATTGGAGGAGATCTTGGCTGCTCCAGTTTTTAGTGATCATGAAAAGAAGTGTGATAAACATTTGCACGCATGTGTAAGTGTGGACATTAGTTTTTAAATCTGTTGAACATACCTAGGAGCACTACTTCTGTATTATATGGTAAGGCTATGTTTACCTGTTAAGATGCTTTCCTAGCAACTGCAACTCTGGTGATTATGCTATATCTTTTTTTAGATCATGCTAGTCTGTATATATGTAGTGTGGAACTGATTTTATTATTTTATCTGAACTGTACAAAATATAAACATGTATGTAGAAACACTGAGGATTGTAGATTGTTTTATACTTTACATACCTAATTTTACCTACTAGAGTTCTGACATGTTAAATATTTAGTATATACTTGTTGTATATTTGGTAATATTTGATACTTGACAAACATGCTATAATGGAAGAAAAAGTATATTTTATCTTTTTTTATTATTATTTTTATGTTATCTGGGCCAACACTGACTAAAAAACATGAGTTAAATGATGAAGTAGTTCACAGTTCCTATGACTAATAATTCACTAACTACACATTTCTAGACTTTTATAGGTTCAACACTACCCTGCAGTGATGGTACAAGACATCATGTTTGGGTCAGGTGGGGCAATTTCCCCTTTAGATTTCTGGAGTCAACTTTTAACATATAGGGTATGGAACCGAGATCCTACTGCAAACTTCCCATGGTGCAACTGACTGTGGGTTTTATATGTAACATTAGCTTAGAGGAAATTGCCTTGCATTTTTTTTTTATATCTTTGCCGTCTGGTTTTAGGAACTAGTGGCAGTAATCCTAATTCAGCTCACTTTCAGATTACTCAGAGAAAGAGATTGTTTGGCTTCACGAGGCATCATCTCAAAATGTTGGGGAAATAGAAAGCAACCTATGTGATATGATTTAGATTCTTTAATCATCTTACCACCCAGGAAAAATATTTCTGAATTGCCTGAAATTTCTGTCTTTTTTCTTTTGGTTTGGTTTTTATTTGAATTTATTGGGGTGACTTTAAAAATTATATAGGTTTCACATGTACATTTATATGATACATACTCTGTATATTTCATTGAGTGCCCACCACTCAAACTTAAGTCTTCTTCTATCACTGTATGTTTGACCCCTTAACTATCTCCCCACCTCTCTTCTCTCTGGCAACCACCATACTTTTGTTTCTATGAGCTTTTGTTTGTTCTTTTTTTCTTATTTGTTTATTTGCTGCTTTCATTTTATATCCCATATAAGAGTGAAATCATTTGACCCTTTTTATGTCTGACTTATTTCAATTAGCATGATAGGCTCAAGATCCATTCATGTTGTTGTAAATGGTGGTATTTCACCTTTCCTTATGACCGAGCAGTGTTCCACTGTGGATATGTACCTCATCTTGTTTATCCAACTGTCTCTCAAAGCACACTTTGTTTCCAAGTCTTGGCCACTGTGAATAATGCTGCAATGAAGATGGAGGTGCATCTGTCTTTATGAATAAGTGTTTTCAATTGGATTAAGAGAGTGCTTCTCAAACTATCTATCATGATACAAGGATAATATGCTAATTAGACCGGATGTCTTCTGGACATCCTTCCTGACGAAGTTGGTGGCTGTAGGTGCCGGGTAATTATGTCATGTAGCAATACCTGGCTTCCTCTCCCTAGCCAATAGCCTCCTTGGAGTTTCATCTGCCCAGGAACATGGCTTGCTTTATAGCCAGATGCAAACTGTGAAGCGTTTTCCTGTGCCTCATCTCATTTGATCCTCACAGAAGTCCTAGAGTGGGTAGATAGGAGACTCAGTGGAATCCTATTTTCTTTTCACTAGCCAGAAAATGGAGACATAGAAAGCTTAGAAACTTGACCTAACTGAAAAGAAGTAAGAAATGGTAGAACTTGAAAATGACTTCAGGTTTTCTCACTGCACAGGATATAGTCAAACACTGCTGCAGTTAAATATTTTACCCTTTGTTCTCCCTGCATGATCTACAATAATAATCTGCTTCATGTTGATATTTACTGGTGTGTTGCTGACAGTTACCTGAAAGAGAGGTTGACATGCTTCACTGGGCTGGAAAAAGTTTAGCTAATTCAGAAAGCATGTCTAATTAAGAAGTTTATTCCATACATATAAAAGACAGTTGATTCACACATGCACAATATATATAAAGCTCTCACTGGTGCCGATAGCATGTGTGTGTTTTGATCTGTCATTGTTGATCATGAATTTGCTTGACACTTCTATTATCTAGAAAGAGCGAATAGCAATATTAAAATATTTCTTATAATTAATTTCCTCTCAGTGTGCAGGAATGCAAGCATTGGGGCACTAGTTTTAAAATAAATGTTGACTTGCGAATGCACAATACATATAAAACTCTCGCTAACACCACTTGCATGCGTGTGTTTCAATCTGTCATTGTTGATTGTGACTTTGGTTGTTTTTGTTGACATGCAGTGGGAACCGCATCACAATTTAGTCATCGACTGTCTGACCTACCGACTGGCCAGTACATAAGACGCACACTAGTGATTTAAAAATAAATGTTGACTTGTGCATGTGCACTATTCACTGAGTGGCCAGATTATTATGACCTCTGAACGCCTAATAATCTGGCCACTCAGTGTATATAAAACTCTTGTTGGCACTAATCACACACATTTTAATTGTATGTTATATTTGTTATATTATATGTATTATTTTGGCAAAATTTTTGCAGTAATGTAATTACTGCATGAATATTTCTTCTAATTAATTTCCTTTCAATGTATATGAATCCATGCACTGGTCCACTAGTGTATGTGTGTGTGTGTGTGTGTGTGTGTGTGTGTATGTATTTAAATATATATATAACAACAAACTAAATCCATTTGTAAAAATATCCAAATGTAAAATAAAGGTGCTGCAATAGGTGATTGCAGATAATCCCTTTTAATTCTGTGACAGAAGACTACAGGGGAAAGCTAATGCATTAAATCATCTGTGAGTGTTTCTAGTTTAGTCCAAACACATTTATCAGATTTGCTAGATAAGCAGATCCCCAGAGGGACATAATTTTCCCCAATGGACAGATGGGATATTTCCCATTTCAAACAAGGAAGAAGTTTCTCCCTGTTATGCCCTGTCCTATCATCATCTCAGGTTCTTGTAGTGGCAGTTTCAATTTCCAAAATAAGCTTTAAAGAAGATTTCTGTGTATGTGGTCCTCCCCATAACTATATGTCATATCATAAACGCAGTGATCTTGTTTGTTCAATCTATTGCTAGTATCTAGATGGATGACTGGGATATATTACACGCTTAGCAATTGTATTCAATGAATGGAGGAGTGAATGATTGAATGAATGAGAAGGCCCGTATAGAGCAATCTGGTATGAGATCCTATATAACCACAGAGCAGGGAAGGACCTTTTAACCGCAGTGAAGAAAAAGGAATGGGGAGAGTAAAGGTGGCATTCTAAATGGGGAAAGGTACTAGTTAGGGAAGATGTTCTAATTTATGTCGTCTACGATGATCGTTGTGGCCAACCTACAGTGCTACTGGAAAATTCTGTAATGGGCTCTCTGTCCTGCGCCACTGGGATAGATTGCACTGCCCTTAAGGGTGGACCTTGGCAACTTTGTTTTAATTTGAGTCTGGCGACTTAACTACAGGGCGTCACTGAAAAATGTATACGCACTCTAACCGCTTATCACTCACTTCATTTACATTCCTTTTCCGGTTTAACTGATTGGAAGTAACGGATGAAGCCAAATTAAGCTTTGAACAAAGGAAATTTATCCTAAAGTTCCACTAGACCAATGGTTCTCAACCTTCCTAATGCCGCGACTCTTTAAGACAGCTCCTCATGTGGTGGTGACCCCCAACCATAAAATTATTTCCGTTGCTACTTCATCACTGTCATTTTGCTACTGTTATGAACTGTAATGTGAATATCTGATAAGCAGGATATATTTTCATTGTTATAAATTGAACATCATTAAAGCATAGGGATTAATCACAAAAAACAATATGTAATTATATATTGTGAAATATTTATTTCTAACTACAAATAAATGAAATTTTGTCTTGAATCGTGGTGTAGCATGGGTAACAGTCTTCCTAGGACAACAGTAAACTACATGGCTACATTTTGTTACACTGAGGAGCGGTGTGTTGGTTCCTAAGACCATGGGAAATAGGTGTTTTCTGATGGTCTTAGGCGACCCCTGTGAAAGGGTCGTTCGACCTCCAAAGGGGTTGCGACCCACAGGTTGAGAACCGCTGCACTAGACTTTATATGGGGATACAGAAAAGATAAAGTTTACAGTACGAAACTGGCGACCATCAACAAATGGAGGGTATACAAATTCTGAATGAAATGATTCTTGTTGTTTGCGATTCCATTGCTTCGTGTTCTGAGCAGAGCAAGAACAGCCATCAGTTTGAAAACAGGCATTGAAAAAAAAATCTATTTTTGCAGCTTCTTTTAAGTTTGGAAAATGAACTGTACCTTAATAAACACTGATTTTATCATCATTCGTCGTGCGTATGCACTTTTGGGGACACCCTGTCCATGAAGCATGGAGAGGCACCTGACCCATGCTGAGCTAATTAGATTCTCTCTCCCTGGTATGCGGAAGGAATAACCAGATTGCCAGCCCTGTTGGATCCAATATCTGCTCTTCTAGCTAATCATTCTTGTAAAACCTCCCTTAAAATGCTTTTGCTTTATAAAATGCTTTGTTAATCTAACTCCCTTGCAAGCCATGTTTTAGAAAGCTCCCTTTAGAGTTTCCTTAGAGAAGCTTTGATGAGATAACCTACTTACTCATAATTTCAAAAGTATCATGACATAATTGCAATACAAGGGAGAAATAAAAGGGAATAATAGGAAAGCGTTTTATGAGGTTTGATGTATTTCCATGTGCGAATGTTAGGGTACAGCAAATGCAGAAGCTACAGCTGCAGATGGGTGGAGATGTGTCGTGTGGGCCACTCATGCTCCCAGTGGGGACATGCCATTACATCTCTTAATTTTTTAAAATATATTTTATTGATTATTTTACAGAGAGGAAGGGAGAGGGATAGAGAGCTAGAAACATCAATGAGAGAGAGACATTGATCAGCTGCCTCCTACACGCCCCCTACTGGGGATGTGCCCGCAACCAAGATACATGCCCTTGATGGGAATCAAACCTGGGACCCTTCAGTCCACAGGCCGACGCTCTATCTACTGAGCCAAACCGATTTCGGCTGCATCTCTTGATACTCTCTGAACAAAATCACACACGACATTTCTTTCCAAATACATGGTGCGTATTCCAGGGCAGTGCATTGACTGTGCGAAAATTAATTAACTTTTGCCAAAAAAGCAAGTATAACATAAACGTGGGTTCCAGGCACAGTGGTGCACAACCGTCCCCCACATGGTTAGGTTTTTAACCAAAATCACTGCGAGAACCAAAAATGTCTTCACCAATATTCATCCCCGTGGGCAGCATGGCCCCAGTTGCAATTACTAGTATTGAATTAGCCGAGGATAAGTAGACCTATTTTGGGGGTGCCTAGGATTTTAAATGACTAGAAAGTAGACTTTTCATCTATGGCGTGCAGGGCCCAGCTGTGGATGTGGGCTCCTGCTGCTGGGAAAGAAGGAAGCCAAACAGACAGGAGAGGAAGGGTTCCATTCTTTCCGGAGTCCTGGCATGTCCCCCTGGAAGGAAATGTGGCTTCTTTCTCCCCTTCAATCCATCGCTCCTCATGCACACATTAGCTTCGTTTGATTTCTCTCCTTTGAAATTAAAATAAAAGTTTACCAGGTATTAGTATCCATCTCTTACTGAATCCAAAGGAACTTTGGAGTGTTTCATATTGATTTCTACATCTTAGAGCAGTGGTTCTCAACCTGTGGTCACGACCCCTTTGGGGTCGAACGACCCTTTCACAGGGGTCGCCTAAGACCATCAGAAAACACCTATTTCCCATGGTTTTAGGAACCAACACACCGCTCCTCAGTGTAGCAAAGTGTAGCAATGTAGTTTACTGTTGTCCTATGAAGACTGTTACCCATGCTACACCACGATTCAAGACAAAATTTCATTTATTTGTCATTAGAAATAAATATTTCACAATATATAATTACATATTGTTTTTGTGATTAACCACTATGCTTTAATGATGTTCAGTTTGTAACAATGAAAATACATCCTGCCTATCAGATATTTATATTACAGTTCATAACAATAACAAAATGACAGTTATGAAGTAGCGACAGAAATAATTTTATGGTTGGGGTTCACCACCACATGAGGAGCTGTCTTAAAGGGTCGCGGCATTAGGAATGTTGAGAACCACTGCCTTAGAACAAATGAAATTATCTCAATGTTCTATAGCTTATGCAATTTATGAAAGTTTATATCTCTCTTGAGACAAAATGGTCCAGAAACTGGATGGTTGGGATCTAAATAGTCTCTGGGTGTAACCAGAATTACCCAGATTACGGGGGACGGGGGCGAGGCGGGCCCCCCTTGCTAAGGCCCGAGGCTTAGGTGCTCCCCACATTCTCTCTTTGGGCCTCAGGGAGCCACTGCTGTACATCACTAACAGGAAGTAAGCATGTTCCTGTTGCACCTGGGATTCTCGCACTTAACGGGATACGATGAGGTAACGGGAAGTGTGGAGTAGACCTTTGTCTATATCAGCGGTTCTCAACCTGTGGGTCGTGACCCGTTTTCTGATGGTCTCAGGCTCTACAGCAGTGACCCACAGGCTGAGAACCACCAGCAGGGTCGCCTAAGACCATCAGAAAGCACAGATATTTACATGACGATTCACCACAACACGAGGAACTGTATGAAATGGTTGCAGCATTACAAAGGTTGAGAATCATGGTCTATATGAATATCAGTTTATTCAAAGAAAGCTACCAAAATGACTTTTGCAATACCATTTTCATATTTATTAATTACCCCAAACACTGGTTTTAGTATATAGTTTAAACCAGTGGTTCTCAACCTTCCTAATGCCGGGACCCTTTAATACAGTTCCTCATGTTGTGGTGACCCCCAACCATAAAATTATTTTCTTTGCTACTTCCTAACAGTAATTTTGCTACTGTTGTGAATCGTAATGTAAATGTCTGTGTTTTCTGATGGTCTTAGGTGACCCCTGTGATGGGGTCGATGGACCCCCAAAGGGGTCGTGACCCACAGGTTGAGAACCTCTGGTTTAGACTATCTTGAGAAAAGTGTTTTTTTTCTATTATTGGGATTGATAAATAGGTTAGTCAACATTGTTGTTTTCTATTTGTTCTTGAAATTATTTTAAGACGCATATTTGTCAGTTATAAATGTCTATTGCAGATATATACTAGTACTTCCATGGCATTGTTAAAACTTTATGTACAATACTTGTGAGGATTATGTTTAATCAAATGAATATCTTTCGTTTCTATATTTTTCACAGCTATCATCAAAGCATTTTTAGATTTAAAAAAAGTGTGTTTTATCTCCAACAAGGGTAGGCACTGAATGACTATTGTTGAATTAATTAACCTTTGAAAGAAAGTTGTTTCTAATACTCATCTTACAGCTTTCCCCACTCTCGATTCATTATGAGACACAAGTGAGTATGTGATGAGAAATGGTCTATATGCTCAGGACAGCTTTCTCCTTAGTTAAACCACCTGTTTCATCCCATAGTTATTTAAAGAAGGTGGGTAACAGTCAGCATTCAGGCAAATGTGTCATCTACTTTGGCTCCTGAGACATTGCATGATGGTGTAATACAATTATTGGGATATGAATAGTGTCTCTATGCATCCCAGGGTAAATTCCCATCACCATCATAAGGGAAAAAAATCTTTCCCAGATGACCATTCGGCTGATTTGGCATTCTATCTTTACCTGAGAGTAATAGGAACTAAACGATAGTGTGGTAAAGTAGAAGCCTTACAGCTGGTGCATCAGAGTTTATGAATTATATTGACTCAGCAACATATTTTAACTCAGCACAGACAAATCATGAATGTTATTTTATAGTTTTCCCAAATCACACCCTTACATTTCTCTGTAAACTATATCAAAACAAAACTGTTTTGGAGAAGCATGTAAGAAAATTCAGCGAAACGGTATTATGACAGTAAATCATATTCATAAACTCTGGGAGAGTTAAATCCATAGCATATGTAACTCTGAAAATAAATGAATTTACATAATGATTGATAAATATGTTATGGTAATAGCCACCCACTTAGCCAGTTATCTTGTACAAAAGTACTCCATACGGAGTTATTGAACAGAGTTTAATCTGACTATAAAAAATCTTTGCTTTCCTAATCATGGAAAACTTAAGAGTAGCCCTGGATAATATTGCTCAATGGATAGAGTATCAGCCCACAGACCGAAGGGTCCCAGGTTCCATTTCTGGTCAAGGTCACATACCTGTGTTAGAGGTTCAACCAAATAGATGTGTCTCTCTCTCTCTCTCTCTCTCTCTCTCTCTCTCTCTCTCTCTCTCTCTCTCTCTTTCTTTTTTTCTCTCCTCCTTCTTCCTTCCTTTCCTCACTTCCACTCTCTTTCTAAAACATACCTAAATAAAAAATTCTCAGGTGAGGTTAACCAACAACCATAACAACAACAAAGAAAGTAAAAGAAAACTTGGAGTAACACGAGTGGCAGCCTGGCCACAGAAGGAGAAACTCAACATCTTAACAGCCTTCGAGAAGCCAGTTCTAAGGAATGTTCTCTCATTGCTCAGCTTCGGAGCCACACCAACATGTGGGCTCATTACAGCTCCATTCATGAGCTGTGTGAACTTGGCCAAGATGTTCGCTTTTACTAAATGTCAATTGTGTCAAACAGCAAAATGGGATCAATAATTGTACCTCCCCTGTATCTGTGGTGAGGCTATCCTGAGATGGTTATCATAGGCGGAGACACCAGTGCTTGACCCAGAGTATTTATCCATGTACCATTATCATTTCATGATTATTGTTGGGATGATCGTACTCAGGAGAGCTGGGGTGAATGAGGGAAGCATGATGTGTAGAAAACAAGAGTATTCACCTGTGTAGGGTGTGGTGGGTTCACTCAGGGAAGAGAAGCTGGCGAGCTGGCTAGTGCCAGATGGCCACGTAAAATCTCTCCTCCGAGGAGGAGATGCCAGTGTTGGTCTTTGCAGGGCTCGACGGGAGAAGTACATGTGAGCGCAGGAGTTTAAGAATACCCAAAGGTTATTTAATAATGCATACTCAAGGTTCTTAACTGCCTGAAGGCAGCTTTTAATTTCCAGCGCCGAGAAAAGTCAATCAGCCTCTACCTAAAAATATTCATTGGAATGTGTTTTGCATGCATTAAAACCTAATTTCACATCTCACCAAGTGTAACTACTTTTTTTGCTCAACTGGTCTCAGATTCGGGGTATTTTATTTATTTACCATAGAGCACGTGGGTTGTTTAAACGTAGGTCCGCATTAAATAACTCTTCTGCCTCTTTGCACGTTTTAAGCAATGTTGTTTCCTTGAGCTATTTTAAAACATAAAGGCTTTCAGTAGAAATTCAAGAAAAGTTATAAAATATAAATAAGTTTTTTTTCTCAACTCACCGGGGAAAGCCAAGTCTAATGGGATGAAAAACCAGAATCTAATTAAAATATGATCATGTTGCATAGTCAATATTTTGCATAGACTTTGTTGCATGTCTGTTTATCCAGGTAAAGTGAAAGTGACACATTTGTCTGTTCTGATAGAGTGGTTCTCAACCTTTTTTAATGCTGTGACCTTTTAATACAGTTCCTCATGTTGTGGTGACCCCCAACCATAAAATTATTTTCATTGCTACTTCATCACTGTCATTTTGCTACTGTTAACGAATCATAATGTAAATATCTGTTTTCCGATGGTCTTAGGCGACCTCGCTAGCAGTTTTCAACCTGTGGGTCTCGACCCACAAGTTGAGAACTGCTGTTGTAGACAGATCTCTGCAGTGTGCAGAGCCCTTGTTTTGCAAGCCTTATTCCTATCACTTCTCTTTATTCGAAGACTTTCTACAAGGAATTTCATCTTGTACTTTGTATGAGTAAACAAACTA
>PVJN01030132.1:0-25892 GCA_004026805.1 Lasiurus borealis | reverse complement strand
CTGTAAAAAATCAATAAAATATATTTTTTTTAAAAAAGGCACTACTGCCAGCGTGGTTTAGATTGATCAGGAATTGATAGCTACCCATGAGCTACAAGGCATGCTGTCCCCATGTGGGTGGCAGTAACTCCACCTATTAGACCTGACCTCCACCTCCTGCGATGGCCGTGTTTGTCCCATTCAAGGGGCGCCAGTCAGTCAACATCTCTCCTTCACCCTGGGTGGCTCTGCTGGTTTCCCGTGGGCTCGCGAACGGGATTTGCTGCCGTTCCTGCGACCCTGAGAGGGTTGCAGAGATCTGTCCAGAAGCGGCCTTCATCCAGAGTCCCCCAGATGTGTCCCCATTAGCTTCTCCTCAATGCTTTCTTCCTGCTCCTTCCAGCTGCTGGCTGGGATGGGGGTGCCCCCTCTTTCCGACTCCCAGGTTCCTCTCACAGGGGTTGTGTGTACAGTTATCCACACAGACTCTCCCTGCCTCCTGGCACAAGGTCCTGTGGATCAACCAGTGACTCCCAGGGCAACCGCTGGGGTCTGTTGTTAAATTCCCGGGCCACTCACCCTCCCACCATGGGGTTATGACCGCCCACGTGTCACCTCCCGCCCACCCCACCTCCTCGCCCAGGGCTTCCGGCCTGGGCTCCCCACCGCGGTTTTAGCGTCACGGCGGTGGGATGGAGCCGGGCAGAGACGCGGCCTCTTGGCTGTGGTTTTCCACGGCGACGCAGGTCTGGTTTCCTCCAGGCAGGCAGGGCCAAGAACTGTCCCGGGTGTTTTCTTTCCTTCTTCTTTTAAAAATATATTTTATTGATTTTTTTTTTTTTTTTACAGAGAGGAAAGGAGAGGGATAGAGAGTTAGGAACATCGATCAGCCACCTCCTGCTGGGAATGTGCCCGCCACATTCCCACAGCCTGATATTCCACCCACGGAGCCAAACCGGTTAGGGCTGTGGGTATTTTCAATTGGAGCCATAGCTAGTGAATTCTTATTATTTTTTAAAATAAATTCTTTAAACCAGCCATATCCCATGCACATAGGGTAAATTTTCTACATTATGTCTGCACTCAGGGAGGCCCATCTTTGTGGCATTGAACCCATTTATTTTTATTTTTTTTAATATATTTTATAGATTTTTCACAGAGAGGAAGGGAGAGGAATAGAAAGTCAGAAACATGGATGGGAGAGAGACATCGATCAGCCACCTCCTGCACACCCCACAGTGGAGATGTGCCCACAAGCAAGGTACATGCCCCCGACTGGAACCGAACCCAGGACCCCTCAGTCTGCAAGCCGACGCTCTATCCACTGAGCCAAACCAGTCTCAGCGCATTGAACCCATTAGGTTGGTTCAGCCTTTAGGTTCTGTATCAGTTAGCTACCGCTTTGTAACAAGCACGCAGCCCCGGGCCTGGGCCCTGACCAGCAATGGTTCTCCTAGTTAAGTGGTCAGCGAACCGTGGCTCGCGAGCCACATGGGGCTCTTTGGCCCCTTGAGTGTGGCTCTTCCACAAAATACCACAGCCTGGGCGAGTCTGTTTTGAAGACGTGGCATTAGAAGAAGTTGAAGTTTTAAAAAATTCGGCTCTCAAGAGAAATTTCAATCGCTGTGCTGTTGATGTTTGGCTCTGTTGGCTAATGAGTTTGCTGACCGCTGGCCTAGCTGTTTCCCTGAAAGCTCGTGAGGTCAAACCATGTTTTCTTCCTCTGCGATGCTTGTTGACGTTTTTGGCTTCGTTTTTACTGTCCTTGTTGATAAGTATTGTGGGCACCGTTTACGGTTGTGTCGGTCAGGGTCCCACTCTTGCTATTCTGAGGGTTGAGGGGTTCCACGTAGTGATTTTGTGTCGGTAGGAGTGTGTGTGGGGAGGGCATGGGCTCTCAGAAATGACATTCAAACACCACCCCCTGCTGAACTGACCCCCCACCCCGACCGCGGGGCCTGCTGAGCCGGCGCAGTCAGGAGGGTGGCGAGTCCGGCTCCAGCTGCCGCCTGGTCCTGGGGACCCCCATCTGGCCTCTGCGGACGGAAGTCAGGGTCAGGACGGCTGGCTCCAGAGCCCACAGGGCCTGGCACGCTGCCCACGAGCCTGGTCCGGCTCGGCCACGGGGCTCACAGGCTGCACCTGGCGGCTGGATCGGCACCGCACCAGAGCCGAGCCGTGAGCCAGCCTGAGCCACCAGCCAGCGGGGCAATGGGTGCTTCTCTGTCCAGCCCTGACGTGCGGGAAAGCACAGGCCGGCGGGAAGTGGGGTGAGGCTGAGGGAGCGAGTTTACCACGCCTACCAAGTTCCTTTCCTGTCACTCAACATCCACCTGTCCTCTTCCCACCCTCAGACACCCCAGGAACACATCACCCCACCCCCACCCCCATATGTAACGTTACTCTCTGAGCACAAATGTAAAGCACGCACTCCCTTCTTAAAGGGCACAGTGAGAACTGGGTGTGTTTTTTAATATATTTTATTGATTTTCTTTCTTTCTTTCTTTCTTTTTACAGAAAGGAAGGGAAAGGGAAAGAGAGTTAAAAACATTGATCAGCTGCCTCCTGCACACCTACTGTCGGGGATGTGCCCGAAACCAAGATACCTGCCCTTGACCAGAATGGAACCTGGGATCTTGCAGTCCGCAGGCGGACGCTCTATCCACTGAGCCACTGAGCCACACCATCAGGGCTCTGGCTGTTGTTCATCTTCCTCTGGTTGGGTCCCAATTCCACCTGATAGCCTGTAATGTATGGACTGAAGTATGAGCTTCCACTGAGACACTCTCAGGAGCTCTCAACTCGACACCATTGACATTTGGGGCCAATGGTTCTTTGTTGGGGACTTTTCGAGCCTCCCCCGGAAGAGCCCAGCCTAGTCCCTACGGGCCCAGGCTAGACCCTAGGAGCTGAGCCTATACCTATAGCCGAGCCCCTCCTCTCTGAAATATATATATATATATATATATATATATATATATATATATATATATATATAATCAAAACAAAACATGCTGGCCTCAAGAATATAGAAAGCTTGCTGAAACCGGTTAGCTCAGTGGATAGAGCGTCAGCCTGTGGACTGAAAGGTCCCAGGTTCCATTCCGGTCAAGGTCATGTACCTTGGTTGCAGGCACATCCCCAGTAGGGGGCGTGCAGAAGGTGGCTGATCGATATCTCTCTCTCATCGATGTTTCTAACTTTCTATCCCTCTCCCTTCCTCTCTGTGAAAAACCAATAAAATGTTTGTTTGTTTTTTAAAGATGCATGAGGTCTAGCTCACTTTAAAAAAAAAAAAAGAATATAGAAAGCTCGGCGTGTCCTGGGAAGGAGCCATCTGAGCAAAGTGGGAAACCATCCAAAAACACATGCAGGAAATTGATTTAATCTGATTTTCAGGCTGAAAGGCCACCTGGGCTCCCGGTGCCCAGTTCTTGTTTTGCAGCCGCCATCTCCAGTAGAAGCAACAGGGCTCCTCGGGGAAAATACCAGCGGAGCCTGTGACAGTAACTGTATTACTGACCTGCAATTCATTCCATTGCGGGTAGCAATGAAACGTTTGTTGTCAAAAGGGTGATTATTCTGATTGAGCTGAATCCAGGGCCCAATGCTGGAGCAATCCGAGCAACCCAGTAAGTAACCTGGAGCTGGATTAGGACTCAAAGTTCATATAGACACTGGCGGCCAGACCGATTTAATAACCGAGGGAGAAGGGATAAACTGGGTCCCAGAAGAAATCCACATATTTGTGTAGCTCCTCCCCTAACACTTAGCCACACCCACCTTAGACTGGGACTGGACTCGAAGAGAACAGAGTGTGAAAGGGGGAGGAAATGGTAGCTTTAGGGCGGATAAACCTGGCAGCAAGACCTTCACCGGGGGACCAACGTTGACATCGCCCAGGATGCCATGTTAATATCAGGTACCATGTTAATATAACAGGATGCCATGTTAATACCAGGTACTCTCTGGTGTGCGATCAGAAGGGCACTTACCGCAGTGGTATTTCCCCCATCACACCGGGCCCGTCCTAGTAAAGACAGAAAACTCCAAATCGGGGACATTCTACAAAATTCCTGATCACTGCTGCTTAAAAGTATCCGTCTTTTTTGTTGTTGTTAAATCTCATCCTTAGAAGTAAAACGGCTCTGCAAAGGAATTCCTTTAAAAATATTTTCTTTACTGTTTGATATTATTGGGGAATTATTCAACTCCATCAAGGAAATAATTAAACATCGTAATTGAGGTGTTGCAAAAATGGCGTCATATAGCTTTAAATACTGAAGCCTCCATCTTATATAAAAACTGCTGTTTGAAATGTTCACCCTGCTATTCGGCTTCTGTAAATGCTTGCTTGCTTGCTTAAGTAATAAGGAAAAGGAGACTACTCCCACTTCAGAGAGGCCATTAAACCTTCCCCGAACAAAATGATCAGTGCCGGCACCAGGCCAGGCCTTGGGTTGAGGTCTCAAGGCCTCAGCAAGTAGGGGCTCTTTAAGAATTTACAAAAAGGGCCAGAAACACCCCATATTTTGGAGACAAAGAAGGTAAAAACATAAATAGGGAAAATTGCTCCATGTAGAGGCCCAGAATTTGAGAGACATTTTCCTCTGGATCCGCACGTAATAAATGTAACTCCATCTCTCTAAGTATTGCTTGGTTCTTCTCTGGTTTTCTTTAAATATATTTTATTGATTTATTTTTTACAGAGAGGAAGGGAAAGGATAGAAAGTTAGAAATATCCATCAGCTGCCTGCACACCTCCCACCGGGGATGTGCCGGCAACCAAGGTATGTGCCCTTGACCGGAATCAAACCTGGGATCCTTCAGTCTGCAGGCCAACGCTCTTATCTATTGAGCCAAACCGGTTTCAGCTTCTCCAGTTTTCTATAACAATACATTTGAAAAGTTGATCTGCTGGAAAAGGAGGAAAAAACCCACTAGAATGAAGGGAATTATCATGACATTTAAAAGCAATGCTTCTTGGATTAAGAAGTACAAACCGGCAATCACAAAATAGTCACGGGGATTGGAGTACAGCATAGGGAATATAGTCATAATACTGTAATGACTAAGTATAGTGCCAGGTGGGCACTACAATTATCCCAGAGGTAAATTATATAATCATTATATATATTATAATGGTTTAGCCAGCATGCTGTACACACGAAACTATTACAAAATAATCTTGAATGTCAACTGTAATTGAAAATACAAAATAAAAATAATTTAAAAATAAAAAGAACCCTTCTAATAGGAACTTTGCAGCTTCCACTTTTGTAGCAATTTGATATGAGCAGGCCTTAAAGTTCCCTCTTTGGATACTGTTTTGAGTGACAAAGACACACTGGCCAGATGTAAGGATAAGTTTGCACTGACAGTCGGGTTTGGGTATTAAATCCACCTGAGGCCGATGAGGAGTGCTAGCCAACACTCACACGGAGAGGTATTTGGATTTAAAACTCTGTTTGAGCGCCAGTCTACTTGTGAACAGTTTGGGATCCAATTATGACTTTCACCTCCACTTCTTTGGAAAGAACTAAACAGCATATGGTAGCATTTCCAACAATGAATTCATTCCAAAGACCGTCCCTGCACCAGCATGGATACTGCAAAAACAACAAAGCCCGTTGTAAACATGTATTAAGCACTCTAAGGAGGCCGAAACCGGTTTGGCTCGTGGATAGAGAGTTGGTCTGTGGATTGAAAGGTCCCAGGTTCGATTCGGGTCAAGGGCATGTACCTGGGTTGCAGGCACATTCCCAGTAGGGGACGTGCAAGAGGCAGCTGATCGATGTCTCTCTCTCATCGATGTTTCTAGCTCTCTATCCCTCTCCCTTCATCTCTGTAAAAAATCAATACAATATATATATATATATATATATATATATATATATATATATATATATTTTAAATTCTAAGGATGACTCCTTTGAACAGACCTAGGACAAAATATTATTAATTAGTGGGAAGAAGTGAAGTGCAGGACCTCAATGCATTTAATGAATAAGGGTTGTTTTAAAACAACTTTGTATAATAAAGTCACGTTTAAGTTTCACAAGAAAAATTTCATATTTCTAATTCCGTAAGAAATCGACAATATGAAAACTGCATATTGTAATTATTTACTTATTTTGCATTACCTAGATTTTTTAAAAAAATCTTACTCATGTTCTTTTCCCAGAAACATACCCAACCAACCACAATCTCCTATTACTGCCTATTCTTTGCAATCCACTCTATACTCTATTATTCTTCCAAAAGATATTATGATCCTCAAAATAATATGGGGGCCATATCAGTATGGACTCTCTCTATGCCTTCACATGAAGGGAGATTTCAAAACAAGGAGACACGTCTTGTGCCCCATTATTATTATATCAATAGGAATTACTCTGACAGAAAACATAAATAAAGCTAAGGCCCTTTACAAAAATAGCGTAACTGCTTGTTTTCTCTGCGTCACCAGAGATTGATTTTGGCACGATATACAGGTCTCAGTGAAGGTTATGGGTCCCTTTCTCTTACACACGAAGGAGACTGGTCTGTTGTCACTAGTCCTCCCTGTGCCTATCCTGGCTCCACCCGTGTCCCTGTGCTTTCCTTCTCCTGCTCTTCTTGACGTACCTTCAGCTCCTCAAACTCCTCTAAACTTACCCCCTAGAAGCACAGGCTTCCAACTCTGTCTTATCGTGGAGCCCAGAGACGTGTCTGTGGAGAAACTTACTCTTTTATGATAAATTATTCATTTCAGCTTTCCTCGGCGTTGCCCTCAGGGCATTAGCGTGGCTTTCACATTGTGCTGACGGGTTCAGTGACTCGTAAATCTCTTTCGGGATGATCCCAGTGGTGTTACAAAACGTGTTATAAAAGGAGGGTGTGGGCTGGGCTCTCAGGAGCCGGGAGGCGGAGTTCCCAAGCCCGGAGCTGAGAACAAGGGCCCCAGAACAGCGGGGCTCCGCCAGGGACAACTCTGCCCCCAGGGGCATTGGGCAATCTGTCCACCGCTCCTGGGGAAGGTGCGCCTGGCAGGCGGTGGCTGCGGTCTAGGATGCACCGGGCAGCCCACCACCAAGAAGGACCTGATAAAAGGACGCCGCTACTGAAGCCCCAAACCCTGACCCAGAGGACCTCTCCGGCCGCGGTTTGTGGTTACTGCAAACAAGGTTCGTGGTTACCGCAAAGCGTCACCGGGCGGCCTCTGGCTGTCACTAAGGGAAACAGGAAAAGGTGGGAGGGCGAGGACATGGACTCCCTGTGCTTTGCTCAACTATCCTGGGAATTTAATACTGGGCTAAAAATAAGGTCTATTATTATATTTTTTAAAACCACACTGGCAGCTGGAACCGGTTTGGCTCAGTGGAGAGAGCGTCAGCCTGCGGACTGAAAGGTCCCAGGTTCGATTCCGGTCGGGGGCATGTACCTTGGTTGCGGGCACATCCCCAGGGGGGGGGCGTGCAGGAGGCAGCTGATCGATGTCTCTCTCTCTCATCCATGTTTCTGACTTTCTATCCCTCTCCCTTCCTCTCTCTAAAAAAGCAATAAAATATATTTAAAAAAAAAATCACGCGGGTCATTTTATGAGCCTAGACCCTGACCCCATTCTACAGATGGGCACAGTGTGTCATTCCTAAGATCTGGACAGCCAGCCCACGTTTCCGGCCAGGCAGCTGCCATGGATGGAGAGGGCCAGCTGCCCTCTGTTTTTTTGGGACTTTGCCAGGGCTCGGTCACCATTTCGGAAAACCACCCCTCACCGCGGCCTGGTGGTCTGCCGGGCGGCCGGTCTGCCAGGCTCTTGACTGTGTGCCCCTTTGCAGCCGCTGAGGTTCTACACTGACAGCTCCCCGGGGCCTGAGCGTTCCTGCACTCAAACACCTTTACTGATCACCAAGACCCTTCTCTTTATCCCGAGCACTACTGTAAGGTTGCAAAAATCAGGATTGGGCCAGAGTTAACACAGCTCAGCTTAAAATCATATCCCCCAATTACATCCTGTTATTGCAGTCTCAGGGTTGAGAACAGAGTGAAAACTCCCAGGGTGCCATGACCTAGGTGCAGGCTGATAATCTTGTGTAACAAGACAGCCTGTAGCAAAATTGCAACAGGAGACATGGTCCCGATGTCTCCAGAAGCTAGCCCAGAGATAACCACCAGCTGCATTCTGTTATCGTAACTCCATGGTAACTAGAAATATGCAGAGTGCCGTTAATCTTATGTAAAGGTCACCGGGTTCTGAGGAAAAACCACTAATGTGCTGATCTGGTAGAAGTCTTTGTTTCCAGACTACTATAAAAATACCCTATAACTTGGTTCGTGGCTCTCAGCCTCTGCTCTGCTTTCAGAGTATGTTGTGAGCCCCAGCATGCTGGTGAATAAACCCTTTGCTGTTTGCATGAGAGAGTCTCTTGGAGGCTTCCTTTGAGCGGCGAGCGTTTCGACCCTAACATACTTCCCTGTTTCCTCGAAAAGAAGACAGTGTCTTCTATTCATTTTTACTCCCAAAGATGCGCCAGGTCTTATTTTCAGGGGATGTCTTGTTTTTCCATGAAGAAGGATACGGCGCACATTATGTTCGGGGGAGGCCTTATTGTCGGGTAGGTCTTATTTTGGGGGGAATGCCTTATATGACTGCGAGAGGCAAAACTGGAAGTAGGTCTTATTTTCGGGGGAAGTCTTACTTTCGGGGAAACGGGGTATGAGGATTTTGTATTGACACTAACTTTTTGTGTGTTGTGGGTTTTATTACCTATTCGTTTCACTGGAGGGTAGTAATAAAATGTGTGATGACAAGGATAGTTGATTCTGATTGAAGTGAGAACCTCTCCTTTAAAACGAACTCCAAACGCCTCTCAGCTCTCAGGCCTGTCCTAACCGGCCAGCGGCTGCCCGCTCCTTCCTCCGTGCCTGCCAAAGATCTGCTGTGTGTCCCAGATTTTTCAACATCCTCCCGCCCCTGGTCCCGGGACAGGCTGTTCTCTCCCCTAAAGGCCCTCATTCCTCTTCAAACAGGTCTCAGCCCACGCTGTCCCCCACCTCAGCTCCCCACACCCTTCCTTTGAAACTTGGGCCTCGGCTGTGTTCTGCCTGCACTGCCACCTACCGAAGTTTCTTGAAATGACCCATTTTTCAGAAACGTAATTTATGTTAAGTTTATAAACAGATGTATCTTAAAATGTAAATACATTCTTAAAAGTTGTTTGAATCAATTTATATTTTTAATTTATCTATATTTAATTTGTTTTATTAATTCTAGGAAGTGTATTTTTAATTTTTATTATATTTAGTTAATTTCATTTAAATAAGCTTGTAAGTTTAGTCATTAAATTACACATACTTTTATTCTTCAAAGAAAAGTGTATGTAATTACCATAAACAGGAAACTAGCAGGAGCAGCCCTAAAAATAAAGCAGTTATAAAAAACAGAGGGGAGAAACATAAGAGTTATTCGTTTCTATGTAGATAAAACGGTCACAGAGGCCTTGTTAGAGGAGAGATGAACAGGGAGCAGAAACACGAGACTTTCCCTTCCACAGGCCTGACAAGACAGGAAGCCTCTCTCAGAGCCATATGACGCGGCCCCTGCTCCCCTAATGCGCTGGCACATACTGCGGCCCCTTTCCTCACCCCCTTCCTCACCCCCTTCCTCAGCGAGCATCCAGCAGGCACCTACTGTGGGCCAGGCCTCGGCGCCACATGTTTGCAACAACATACAGCCCCCGGGCTGACTTCATGTCTTTGCAGTGAGGCTGCTGCCTTGCTCCTTCCGCCGCCTCTGAGTTGCTGCTCTGTCTCCATCAGCGTTGGGGTCACCCTTCCTCCAGGCTTCCTGCACCCAGATTCTCTGGTGCCGCAGTCTTATTAACCAGGGGGAGGGCCCTGGGAGGTTGGAAGCCCCTGCACTGAGCATCTGCCCCCTGCTTGTCAGCTACTGGGAAACCGGTTGTTCCAGCTGTTGTGGCCGTTCAGGCATAACAATCGCTCAGGCTTTTATATAGGTAGAGAGATTACAGTGTCATTAAAGTGGTTATGTAAGATTTGTGTTTATTGACATTAACATATTACCATTGTATAGTAAAAAAACACACAAAAAACATACTGACCCGACAAGCAGTCCTCGCCGACTCACAGTCGCCTGAGAACACACACGCGCACACGCAACACATGCACATGGGCACACACACCTAATATGCACATGCACACACATGCACACACACGTACACACACATGCACATGCACACACACACGGAACCTGGGAGTGGCCACAACATTTCATGACTGAAGACAATAAATAATACGTGATTGAGAGCCCCTCACTTCAGCCTCCTCTGTGCACGGGGTCTGCAGAGACCACCGCGGCCGCCGGAAACTGCACGGGTGAGAGCAAATCAGTCTCAACATCACCGCGCGCTACAGCCTTCCAGAGTTTCCCAAACAGGGGGTGGGTGGGCGCCTACTGTGATGTGATGTGACCTGGGCCGCAGAAAGTAAAATTTTTTTTTAATTTTTATTTTATTGTATTTTTGCGGCAGTGGTGAGAGAGCACGGGGCGAGGCTGGGGAAGGAGCCGGGGCTCCCCGCCGCGCCCCCCTTTCCGCGGAGCCTTTGCCGGAGCCGCACGGCGGCTGCGTCACAGCTCAGCCCCCCGCCGCCCAGTCCCCGGGAGCCCCGCGGGGCCCCGGCCCGGGCCGTGCGCCCCAAAGAGCCGGCGGCTCCCGGCGCCCGCGGGGGTGGAAGGGCCGGTCTGTCCGGCTGCCTCCTTTCCGGGGGGCCGGCCCGGGAGCCGCAGCAGCACCTGCCCCCCCGCCCGGCCTCCCGCCGCCGCCGCAGCCCCGCGCGGTGACCCCTCCGCCCGCCCGCCCGCCCGCCGGCGCCTCCCGGCTCCCACCGTAGGGGGCGCCAGCGCGCATCCGGCTCCACCGGGGAGTGGAGGGGGGTCACCGCGGGAGCCGCAGGGTCCGGGGGCCGCGGGGAGGGCCAGGGTCCCCGGGTCCCCCGGGTCCCCCGGGTCCGGGCGGGCGGTGGAGGGGGCGGCGCGACGCCCGGTCCCGCCCCGGGGGCGGAGCCGAGCCGCGGCGGCGGAGCTTAGACCCGGGGCGGCCGGCCTGCGGCTCCCGGTCCCCGGCGAGGAGACCCGCTCCCCCGCCCTGCGCGCGGCGCCGGCCGGAACCAGCCTCCGGGGCGCCCGGGCCCGGGCCCCGCGCCCCCGCCTCCCCGCCGCCGGGCGCATCGCGCGGGGCGGCCATGGCGCGCGGAGACGTCCCGCAGGACAGGCAAGTTGGGGGCCGAGCGGGGTGCGGGCGCGGGAACGCGGGGTCCGCCGGCAGCCAGACCCGCTCCGGGGCGCTCCCGGGTCCCAGCGGGGCGGACGGACCGCAGCTCCCCTCCGCCGCCCCCTCCGCGGCCTGCGCCGGGGCCTGGGGGCTGCAGTCCGCCCCGGAGCGGGGCGGGAGGGGAGGAGAGGAGGGGAGGGGCCGCCGGGGAGCTGCGCCCTCGGGGTGACCTTCTGGCGGATCCCCACAGCTACCACCTGGTCGGGGTCAGCTTCTTTATCCTCGGGCTGGGCACGCTCCTTCCCTGGAACTTCTTCATCACGGCCATCCCGGTGAGACTGCGGGGAGGGGCCGCCCCCCGCCATCACCGCCCCTGTCCCTGCGACCCCTCCTTCTGCCGGGGTGACAGCCGAAGCGGGGAGAGAGGAGGTGCCCCTGGTGGCTAGGAAGGTCAAGCTTTGGGGACCGGCCCATCCTAGAGAGCCAGGCCTCCCCCCCACCTCCCCCCGGCTCAGGGAGGTCTGTGCTGGTCACCCCAAAACTGGGTACCCAGGCCTTTGGTTTGCTTCTAAACAGTAGGAGTTACACTCATCCATCCAACAGACAGGAAGTGTGCACCTACTGTGGGCCACGCCCTGGCCTTGGCCCCGGGGATGCTCGCTCCATCCTCACGGAGCTTAGTGAGGCAGCAAGGTGGCCCCGTGTTCTCTCTGGGACCCCGTTATTCGGTGCAGCTTTCTAGACGCTCCCCCGTGCCTGGCTCTGGGCGGGGCCCCGCAGACCCCAGAATGAATGAGCCCCTCCCCAGTCTAGAACGCAAGGTGGTGGGTGCCAGAGAGCTGCTCACAACGTAGCATGGCACGTGGCCTGCCCGGCTCGGAGCAGCATCCCGAGGGAACAGAGCAAAGAAGGGGCACCCCGGGGAGGCTGGGTCTGCTTCTGCAGGGCCCCGAATGCTGTTTCAAACCCCTGAGGCATTGCCCTGCGGGCACTGGGGAGCCATGGGCATGGGGCGGGGGGCGGGGGGGTAAGCAGGGTGTGCGTTCCAGAGAGGATGTGGTTGGTCGGCACGGCACGCCGGCCAGAACTGGCTTACTGTAGCGCTCAATAAATATTCAGGAATCTGGAAGCTGCTGCTGGCGTGGCGGGGGGTGGCGGGGGGAGCGGGCTGGAACCAGGGCACTGATGAAGAGGGGTGATCTGGAGATGAAGCGAGGCTGCAGGTGGGGGTTCTTAGGGCGTGGGCTCTGTTCCAGATCCCAGCCGTTCCGTTCAGCGCACACTCCCTGAGCTCCAGCTGTGCCCGGTTCTGGGGACAGTGGAAGGACAGACAGAGGCAGTCCCCACAGAAATGAACCAAACCATCCCAGGGCAGGGCCAGCGGCGGAGGGGCGGGGCGGTTCCCGAGGGTGTGCCGTGGGGTGACCCCGTCCCCCCTCTCCCGGAACCCTGGCAGTACTTCCAGGGGCGGCTGGCGGGGGCCAACGGCACGACTGTGACCTTGAGCACCAACCACACGGGCCCTGCAGACACCTTCAACTTCAACAACTGGGTGACGCTGCTGTCGCAGCTGCCCCTGCTGCTCTTCACGCTCCTCAACTCCTTCCTGTACCAGTGGTGAGAGGCCGTCCTCCTGGGGTCTGCCCCCGCCCCCCCTGCACACCCCCTGCATCCTCCCCCGCCTCTGTCCAGCCCTGGCCTTCTCCTCCCCTCCCACCACCTCCCTCGGCCTGACCTGGGCCCCGCTGAGGCCCCCTCTGCCCCCCTTACGCGCAGCATCCCTGAGACGGTGCGGGTCCTGGGCAGCCTGCTGGTCATCCTGCTGCTCTTCGCCCTGACGGCCGCGCTGGTCAAGGTGGACATGACACCGGGACCCTTCTTCTCCATCACCATGGCCTCCGTGTGGTTCATCAACTGTGAGCACCGCTGCCCCTGCCCGCCTCCCTGCCCAGCCCCCCCCCCTCCCCCGGACTTCAGCCCAGCCTCCTTTTTGTAACTAAAAGGGCCCAATGTATGCAAAAGGGGAAGGTAGCAGCCGCAGCATCAGCAGCAGCCGCGCCCATATCCCTGATGAGAAACTGAGGCCCAGAGAGAGAGGAACACCCCTTTTTAAAAATATATATTTTATTGATTTTTTACAGAGAGGAAGGGCAAGGGATAGAGAGCTAGAAAAATCGATGAGAGAGAAACTTCGATCAGCTGCCTCCTGCACACCTCCTACTGGGGATGTGCCCGCAACCAAGGTATGTGTCCTTGACCGGAACCGAACCTGGGACCTTTCAGTCCGCAGACTGACGCTCTATCCACTGAGCCAAACCGGTTAGAGTGAGGAACCCCTTTGGACTGGCCCCTATTGACCTAAGAGCTGGCCTCTGACCCTAGACCTGCAAGAGGAGTGAAGGGAGGTGGTTACACCAGGTGCCAGGAGTCTTACGCCTGCCGACCTCACCCAGAGTCCGCGGTGGCGTGTCCTGCCGACACCCCTCCAGGGAGCCCCTGAACCCTCCCTCGTGAGCGGCAGCCCCATTCTTGTGCCTCCACAGCCTTCTGCGCGATTCTGCAGGGCAGCCTCTTCGGACAGCTGGGCACCATGCCCTCCACCTACAGCACCCTCTTCCTCAGCGGCCAGGGCCTGGCTGGGATCTTCGCTGCGCTCGCCATGCTCATGTCCATGGCCAGTGAGTGGACGTGGGTGACGGGGGGTCGGGGAGGGAGAGAGGGTGGCCTCTGGGATTCTGGGGGTTGGGAGAGTGTGCGCGAGTGAGATACGGTGGGCTCTGGGTGGAGACGGAGGTGGTGGGGAGCTGGGGATTGGGTTTAGGATCTGCAGTGAGAGAATGACTGGCTGAGGATTGGCCTAACCTGGAGCCGGAGGCAGGATTCCTGAGGCCAAGGGTGACTGTGGCTGCGGGAACAGGTGGGGATTCAGACAGATGTGTGTTCAAAGCACAGTTCCTCTGCCCCCTAGTGGCGGGGCATTGACAGAGCACCTTATGGGTGTCCGTTTCCTCACCTGAAGGTTATTATGGTTCCATCACCAGGTTGTTAAGGAGCTTGCAGTAATAATGAGCACACAGTAGGTGCTCAAACAAACAAACAAACAAACCAGCACAGTGAGCGTGAGAGAAGTGAAGGGCTGGGCTGGGCCCTGACAAGATTCCCGAGTTTGTTTGAGAGAGGAATGGAAGAGGCCGGGAGGTGGATCTGGGACGGTCATACTAGAATGTGGGACCAGAGCTGTTCCCAGTGGGAGCAGGTGGCACCAGCCGCCTCCCTGCTGCAGCTGCAGTTTCCTCACAGGTGGCGTGGATGCCCAGACCTCTGCCCTGGGGTACTTCATCACTCCCTGTGTGGGCATCTTCGTGTCCATCGTGTGTTACCTGAGCCTGCCCTACATGGTGAGCCTGGCATGGAACTCAAGGCTGAGTTAGAGCATCTCAAATACACCCTGACCTGAGCCTGAGGTCCCAAGAGACACCCAGGGAGGAGGAGGGGCCCTAGCCCCAGTCCAGCTCCCCAAAGGAGTCAGCCACGAGGGGACCCCGGCCTCTAAGCCATCGGGGTGTGCAGGGATGCAGACACCTCCACCAAAGCCAGGCCGGACCAACGCTTGCCTTCTGCAGGAGCTTGCCCGCTACTACCTGGCCAGGAAACCGGCGCTGGCACAGGGGCAGGAGCTGGAGACCAAAGCTGAGCTCCTGCAGTCTGGTGAGCCCTGGGCCCTGCCCCGGGGGCGGGGGGCGGGGGGGAGGCCAGAGGAAGCTAGAGGCACCTCCCCCGGGAAAGCTGTGCTTTCTGTCTCCAGCGAGAGCCCTCACCCCTAGCTTTAGCCTTGTATGAGCAGAGGCAGAAAAAAATACCATGAACGAAGCCATCCCTTGGCCCTCTGGGCCTCAGAGGCCTCCTCTGTAAACGGGGAGGCGGTAGCACGTCAGGCATTGCCAGTTCTGGATCCGAGTGCGTCCGAGTTTGAGTTCCAGCTTCGCCACCTCCGAGCTGTGTGAGCCCAGGCAAGTCCCTCAACCCCTCTGAGCCTCCGTTTCCGTACGTGTAGAGCCGCGGCAGTGAGATAGCCCATTCGAGGTGCTTAATCTACCCAGCACATGCATGTGCTTAATCAATAGCCGCTAAGCCTCTGTCCGTGGTTAATCCTCTTTGCCTGAACCCTGGGCTGAAGGAGGGTCGCCCGTTTTCATGGCTGAGAACCTCCCTTCCTCCGTAAGGTGCACAGGCGTGACCCCGCCCCCCCTCCCCTCTTGCCCCAGATGAGAAGAACGGGATTCCCAACAGCCCTCAGAAGGCCGCCCTGACTCTGGAACTTGACCCTGAGAAGGAGCCAGAGCTGGGGCCAGAGGAAGCCCGGAAGCCAGGGAAACCTTCCGTGTTCACCGTCTTCCGCAAGGTTTGGCTCGGATATAACCCCCCATGGCCGTCCCTGGGCAAGAGTGGCCGCTCTCTCTAGCGCTCCCCAGAGACTCAGAACGGAATGGGGCCTTGATACTCGCCTTGTCCACCCTAAGGTGGCAGGGGCGTAGGGGGTCGGGGGACACAGCTGAGCCAGGCCCCAGGTGTCCTGCTCCGGGGCCAGGGCTTCGGCAGGAGGGTGGGGGGGGGGGCTGAGCGTTAGGCCCCAGGCCTGCCCCCCCTGCTCACACCCCTGCCTCCGGCTCCCAGATCTGGCTGACGGCGCTGTGCCTTGTGTTGGTCTTCACAGTCACCCTGTCTGTCTTCCCCGCCATCACAGCCATGGTGACCAGCTCCACCAGTCCTGGGAAGTGGAGTGAGTGTGGGGAGCAGAGGAGGGGGCTGGGCAGGGGAGCGGAGGGGAGAGGAGGAGGAAAAGGGGAGTTGGGGCCAGGATGAGCCTCTCTCTCTCCCCCTCCACAGGTCAGTTCTTCAACCCCATCTGCTGCTTCCTTCTCTTCAACATTATGGACTGCCTGGGGCGGAGCCTGACCTCGTACTTCCTGTGGGTGAGCACACGGGGCGGGGGTGACCTGAGGGTCCAGGGAGCCGCTGGGTATCAGAGGGTGAGAAAGAGCACAGAGCCGTGGTTTCCCCGCCGTCCAGCGGGCGGGGCCTGGAGTGGGACAGACACCAGGTGGCACTGAGCACCGGCTCCAAGCCGTGTGCGAGCCAAGGCCTGCCCTGTGAGCTCCCTGAAAGCAGAAGCTGTGTCTGGGTGACCTGTGACCTCAGCAGCCAGCCCAGGGCCAGCACTCTGTGCGTGGAGACGTGCGTGGAGACGTGCGTGGAGACGTGCGTGGAGGCTTCGGCACCACGTGAGAGGGGCACAGCATTCCCAGTGTGTGCACTGCTCCCCGCCAGGGTGCTGCTTCTTTAAATGAACTCTTTCAAGGAGACACGATAGATAAAGTAGATCAAAGAGGAGCTGCTCTGACCAAAGCAGGATGGGGGCTTGGATCCCCAGCTTCCAACCCCATTCAGCACCCCCATCCGCCCCAAAGGGGTCTGTGGAACCCCCTCCCTCCCCCCCCCCGGGATGCTCGGAGGAACCGAGTTTGAAAACCAAAGATGCTGTCTCAGGCCTCTGCCAGTTCTGCCAGTTCGAGACCACCGCTGGAGATGGGAAGAAGCAGGGGCCGGTCCTTGCCCGCTGTGTGGCCTCGGCCCATCCCCCTGCTCTCCACAGGCCCAGAAGCTGGGTCCTCACCAGCTCACGTCGGGGGGGCTCAGGGGAAGTGAGGCATGAGTCTGGGGGGAGGGGGTGCCCCGGGAGCAGAGACCCTTCTTGCAGGGACTGCCCTAACTCCAGCTTCTGCCGCAGCCGGACCAGGACAGCCGGCTGCTGCCCCTGCTGGTCTGCCTGCGGGTGCTGTTCATCCCGCTCTTCATGCTGTGCCACGTGCCCCAGCGGTCCCGGCTGCCCACCCTCTTCCCTCAGGACGCCTACTTCATCACCTTCATGATGGTCTTCGCTGTTTCCAATGGTTACCTGGTGTCCCTCACCATGTGCCTGGCGCCCAGGTCTGGGGATATGGCCCACCAGGGCCTGGGGGTGGGAGGTGGGTTAACTCTTTGAGGGGGGACAGACAGCCTGCAAGGGAGGGCTCATTCTGCTCTGGCCAGCCCTGCCCAGCTGCCTCCAGGCCTCGCTGGTGCCACCCTGTCGGCCCAGGAGCTCCGATGACTCCACTGGGGGGCGGGTGGTTCCTGCACCGGTTCTGGGGCATCCTCTCTGGGCCTCAGTTTCTCCACCTGTGAAGTAAACGGGTTGGATTATTATTTCTAAGGGCCCATCGACTCCCCAAATTCTCAGTGGAAGGGGAGCTAAAGTTTTGCTCCGAAGCAGAGTTCATCGGCTATTGGTGTCAATGGGGTTGAGAATCCAGAGGTGATGGGGGCGGGCAGTTTGGGGACATTTTATCGAGAGGGGAAGCAGTTGGATCTGGAACCCTATCACATGGGACCCCAGGCTGCCTAGAGTTGCCCTCCTCGGGGTTCCTCATTTCAATGATCAGGAAAGAGGTCCAGAGACAAGGGCCTAATTAGCGGGCCTTCAGGTGGCGTCCGCACAGACCAGAGGAACTCGGGGTGCTGGGAGGAGGCCGGCCCGGGCTGGGATCAGGTCGGGCAGGGCGTTCGCTGAGAGCTGCACCCCTGCGTGTTCCAGGCAGGTGCTGCCGCACGAGCGGGAGGTGGCCGGCGCCCTCATGACCTTCTTCCTGGCCCTGGGGCTGTCCTGCGGAGCCTCCCTCTCCTTCCTCTTCAAGGCGCTGCTCTGAGGCTCTCTTCTCGCCGGCCCAGGGCAGAGGAGGGGCGAGCGGCTCAAGCCCCTGCTGGGCCGGGGCCCCTGGGTCTGGAGGTGCCAGGAGCAGGCAGGTGCTGCTTCCTTCCGGCCTCCTGGGGGTGCCAGCCCTCACCCAGGACGGAGGCGCGGCTCCGAGATGGACACGATCCAGAAGCACAGAAGCCCCCTCGCTGGGAAGGTGGCGTCGGTCGGGGAAAGGGCCGAGGCCGCGGCCCTGCCCCAGCATCAGGAGCGCGTGTACTTGGTGGTCACAAAACACAGCCCTGCCCATCGAGGGAGACGGAGGCCACATGCCAGACCTTGCTGAGGGTGCAGGGAGCGTGGGCCAGCCCGGGCAGGAGCTCTCCTGCTCCCCAGGCCTCAGCGACCCCGTGGTCAGGTCTCTCGGACCCCAGGACCGAGGATGCAGGGAAGTTGAGGGGAGCAGGGAGAGAGAACGGATGTTCGGGATCTGAGGGTGCTCCAAGGACCCTCTGGGCCTCAGACAATGTTTTTGTTGCCAGCACTCACTGTCTGCACCCCCAGAGCCCAGCGGGGCGCGGCCAGGCCTGCGGTCAGCCTGCCTGTGGTCAGCCTGCCTGTGTGCACTGCGCTTATACAGTGTGCACTGCGCTTATACAGTGTGCGACGCTCTGGCACGCCTGCTCTCTCAGCGGCATTGAGGCCCCCGGAGGGAGCCAGGCAGGGGCCGTCCTCCCCTTTTGTCCAGGTGAGGAAGCCGAGTCCCGGGGTAAGTGGCCGATTCACGGCAGAGCTGGGGCCCAGCCCCACCCCCTCCTCCCTGTAGGTGCTCTTCTTCCAGCCCCATTCCTGCTTCTCTTCCTCGGGGCTCAAAGCACAGCCCCGAACACTCGCTCCACCTTCCCGCGGTTTCTTTCTGCTCCAGCTCCTGGGTCCAATAACAATCTTCTCCGTTTGTACGCTGAGGTCTCTGAGTCTTTCTTTCCAAAGTGCTTTCAGCTCTGTTGGCTTTGATGAGCCGTGTGGGGTGGGGACGGTTGTACCCATTTGGCAGATGAGATGACTGAGGCCCAAGAGGGGTTTGCGAGCACTCCTGCACTGGCCAAGGGAGGAGCCCTGTGCTCCTGGGCAGAGCATCGGGCTCCAGGGACGACTATCACTCCTCCAGGCTCCTCTGCGTCACAGGCTTCCCTTTCCCAGAAATGGAGCTTTAGCCAAAACCAGTGTGGCTCAGTGGATAGAGCGTCAGCCTGGGGACTGAAGGGTCCTGGGATCGGTTCTGGTCAGGGGCACATACCTTGGTTGCAGCATATCCCCAGTGAGGGCTGTGCAGGAGGCAGCTGAACGATGTTTCTAACTATCTCTCTGTAAAAAAAGCAATAAAATATATATATTTAAATGGAGCTTTACAGAGGCAGTCAGCTGATGCTTTAGAGCAGTGGTCGGCAAACTGCGGCTCACAAGCCACGTGCAGCTCTTTGGCCCCTTGAGTGTGGCTCTTCCCCAAAATACCAGGTGCAGTCACTCACGTAGAGTGCGATTGAAACTTCACGGCCCATGCGCAGAAGTCAGTTTTCGGCTCTCGAAAGAAATTTCAGTCATTGTCCTGCTGATACTTGGCTCTGCTGACTCATGAGTTTGCCGACCCCTGCTCTAGAGGGACGGCAGAGAGGCCTGCCTCACACACACACACCGGTACTACACGCCCAGCCCCGAGAGAAGCACGTGAGGGGGTTTGGTTGTTTTTTTGGCCATTTTAGGCACTGGCCTTGCCGCCCACTTGCCTCCCTGCTTTCTGCGAACACTCACGGGGGAGCTCTCTGTCCTGGGAGCCGAGCCAGGGCCCTTGCTCAGAAGCCAGAGGTTGTTTTGATGTCAAAGAGAGAAGTGAAGCAATATATGGCCTCGACAGTGGAAATACAGGAAGATCCCAAGTGAGGATTTATTCTTTGGACCACAATCCATGGTGCCAGGCCCTCCTGGTCTGGTGGCTCTGAAGCAGGAGGAGTGGCCCATACCCCGAGGCCCTCGGAAACAATGCAGCTTGTCCTGGGGTTGTGAAGGCCCTCAGACGGGGTAGCAGAAGTCTCCAGAAGAGGGCCGTGGGTCCTACGGGGAAGTCAGGGCAGGCTTCCCAAAGGAGGCGTTTCCCCCAGCTGGGTCTTGAGGGGTGAATAGGAGTTTGCTGGGCTGGAGTGGGGGAAGGGCACCCCAGGCAGAGGTACCGGAGAGGTGGAAGGCATGGACATGGAATATTCAGGGAGCAGTGCGGACTTCGGGCAGGGGATGGGGTGAGGAAGCCCCTAGGAGGTGAGGGAGGGGGAAGAGAGGTTGAGGCTGGAGCAGTGGGTTGGGGACCAGTGATAAAGAACCTTAGCAATGAGGACTACGTGGGAAGAGAGAGAGGAGGAGGGATACAGGAGAGAGGGGGGCATTGGCCTCTACAGAGGCCGCTAAAGTCAGAGCCAGGCCTTCTAGAGTGCAAGGTTGTTCGACATACAGAAACACATGGTGTGAGCCGCCCTACAGCACATGACTGGAATGAAGGGGAAACCACATGTTCATCTCAACTGATGCAGAGAAAGCATCTGACAAAACCCAGCGCTTCCAGATGAAAACACCCAACAAACGGGGTAGATGGGAACTTCCTCAACCCGATAAAGGGCGTTCATGGAAGATCCATAACTGATGGCGGCCTCCGTGTGAAAGACTGAAAGCCCTCTCCCCAACATCAGCAACAAGGAGAGGACCCCCGCTTTTACCATTTCGTCTATTCACTTTGTACTGGAAGTTCTAGCCTGAGCAATTTGGCAAGAAAGAGAAATAGACATCCAGGTTGGAAATGAAGACGTAAAACTACCCAGATTCACAGAGGATATAATATATACATATGCAGAAAATCCTAAAGAATACACACACACATGCACATACACACATACACACACACACACTCACACACGACTACTAGAGGTCTTAAGTGAATTTAGTAAAGTTTCAGGATTCAAGATCAAATATAGTAGTATTTCACATTGTTCTGATGAATGGGTTTTTTAAAGAATATTGTATATTTTATTGGTAGTACACTCTGTGTTACATATCCTTTATTTATTATTTAAAAATATGTTTTTATTGCCGAAATCGGTTTGGCTCAGTGGATAGAGCGTCAGCCTGTAGACTGAAGGGTCCCAGGTTCGATTCCAATCAAGGGCATGTACCTTGGTTGTGGGCACGTTCTCAGTACGGGGTGTGTAGGAGGCAGCTGATAGATGTTTCTCTCTCATCGATGTTTCTAACTATCCCTCTTCCTTCCTCTCTGTAAAAAATCAATAAAATGTATTTTAAAAAATAAAAATATGTTTTTATTGATTTCAGAGAGTAAGGGAGAGAGAGATAGAAACATCAATAATGAGCCCTAACTGGTTTGGCTCAGTGGATAGAGTGTTGGCCTGTGGACTGAAGGGTCCAGGTTCTATTCTGGTCAAGGGCATGACCTTGACTGTGGGCACATCCCCAATAAGTGGTATGCAGGAGGCAGCTGATTGATGTTTCTCTCTCATCAATTTTTCTGTCTATCCCTCTCCCTTCTTCTCTGTAGAAAATAAATAAAACATACTTTTTTAAAAAAGAAAAGAAAAAGAAACATCAATGATGAGAGAGAATCATTGACTGGCAGCCTCCTACATGCGCCCCCCCCCCTATGGTGGGGATCAAGGGGATCAAGCCTGCAACCCCAGACATGTGCCCTAGATCAGAATCGAACCTGGGACCCCTCAGTCTGCAAGCCAACGCTCTACCCACTGAACTAAGCCAACCGGAGCAAATGAATGGGTTTCCTCCCTCACTAGGCCATACTCTGACAGGAGCTGAGTGTCCTACGCTGTAACTCTGTCTGCTGGGGAGGGCATCAGATTCCACAAGTTAAGAACTCCGTCCCAGAAGACTGCCCCCCTGCGGATGCCCATGGCAAGTCCAGGTTGTAACCCGTACTTCTGAGCAACTGGCTGTAAATCAGATCCCAGCACCCCTGCCCTGGGGTTCATTTAATTTGCTAGAGCAGCTCACAGCACTCAGAGGAACATTGTCTTGCTGGATTACAGATCTCTTATAAAAGCTAGAAGCCAGGACCGGCCAGATGGGAGAGCCGCAGAGGGCAAAGTCTGTGGGAAGCAGACCCCGTGGGAACGGTTTTAACTGCTCTTTGAATGTCACCTGCCCCACTCCATCACAGCCAGCCCTGACCCTGGCCAGGCCTCTCTGCCCACATAGAGGCTTTTGGCCCCTTCCATGTGGCTTTCCTTGACAACGGCCAAGCCCGGTCACTATTTTTCAGTCCCCCTTAGACTAGAGTCCTGGGGACACTTCAGAAGCCTCTGATTCACTGGTTCAAAAAGCAGGAGTTGATGCCTGCGGTGCAGCTGGCATTGCAGTGGGTGAGGGAGGGTATTGCGGGCAGATGCAATAAGTGTCGAGGCAGGAAATAAGTGTTGTATGAGCACCGTAGATGGAACACAGATGCTTAAAGGGCCAGGGTGGGCAGGAAGGTGCAGGGTTGAGACGTTGGCAAAGAAAGGACTGTTTGCAAAGGAGGAGTCACTCTTTTTTTAAAAAAATATATTTTATTGAATTTTTACAGAGAGAAAGGGAGAGGGATAGAGAGTTAGAAACATCGATGAGAGAGAGACATCAATCAATCAGCTGCCTCCTGCGTGCCCTCCACTGGGGTTGTGCCCCCAACCAAGGTACATGCCCTTGACCAGAATCAAACCTGAGACCCTTCAGTCTGAAGGCCGATGCTCTATCCACTGAGCCAAACTGGTCTCGGCAGGGGAGTCACTCTTACTCTCCAGCTAATTGTCACCCTGAGGGAATGCAAGCCCAGTATCGCCAGATCTTCCAGAATTCAAAACAGGAGCTGGAAAGGTGAGTGTTATGTCCAACCTCCAGATTCCCCAGAGTTAACAATCAGTGTCATTCAAATTGTGTCGCTGTTGTTTTAACACTGAGCGGGTCAAAAAAACCCCAGAGGGCATGCAGTCTGGCTGCTGGGCCTCCAGGTTCCAAGGCCTGTGCTGCAAGGCTCTTGCGCACCGTTTTCCCCGCTGGCCCGGGTCACCAGCGGACACCTTCAAGGACAGCGCCCGTGTCCGCTGCAGGCCCTCACTCCTGGTGCGCACACAGCTCCTGCTCTGAGCAGCTCCGCGGGGTTACTGCTGGGGGCTGTGGAATGTGGGGCTCCTGGCCACTCTTCAGCTCCACAACCGTGGCTCCCACGCCTGTGGAGCAGTGGGGGGACACCGTGCCCTGACCCAGAGCCCCTTCCCAAGACTCACAGCGCTAACACGTTCGTACCTGTCACTGATGTAGCCGTCGCAGCACCTGCCCTTCCCCACAGACTCTCCTCTTCCAAAGAATCCACAATTCAATGATTCACACACGCATTAAGCACCTTTTGTATAAGGCTGGTGTTAGAATACTCCAGACCTTCTGTGTGCGTGTGCGTGTGCGTGTGCGTGTGTGTGTGTGTGTGTGTGTGTTCAGGAAAAAGGGGTGCGGATACAAGGTGTGGGAGGAAAATCGCTGGGCTGCATGGAGCAGTAATTAAGGAACAAATACCACCCTCACCACCACCACCACCACCACCACCACCTATCCTTAAATTCCGCTACTTTGGTCAGGGAGAGGGGATTCTAGGAGGTGCTTCTCTGATTGATATGCAGGCCCCTAATTTGGCATTGGCCACAATTCCGGTTATGGCCTTCAGGGTGCCAGCGAACCTTGGGCACGCTGTCTCGGGAGAAAGAAAAGCACACCTGGAGCGGGAGGAGATGCGCGGTGATGCTCTGGTTGGATCACATGGTCCCCAGCGCGGTGCTCCTGGCCGGCGGGATGTAGAAAATAAAGAGGCATCCCCTGTGTAAAACGCGACCGACGAGGATGGGATTCGAACCCACGCGTGCAAAGCACAATGGATTAGCAGTCCATCGCCTTAACCACTCGGCCACCTCGTCCCACAGGAAATGCTCCCCTTCCTAACTTCTCTTATCGCTTCTCTCCTCCGCACCCTCTGAGCCCCTTTTCTCATTCACTGTTCGGTGCAGCCCTGGTGGGATCCGCCGGAGGGAGAAACCGCAGAAAGAAAGGGTTTGTGTGCGTTCCTTTCCTCCCGCCGCAGCCACGAACCCGCACCGTCCTTCACCGAGCTGCCGCTGAGCTCTGCCACGGCTTCCCTCCCCGAGGCCGGGGCGAGCGAGGTTAAGGTTTCAGGGCGCGGTAGAGGCTCGGGGTGCGGGGGTCACGTACTGACTCGGAGGGAGTGGGTGCGTGCATGTCTCTGGGAACCCAGAGATGCGCCAGCGTTTGCCAAGCGCGCCGAGCGCGCGCGCGCGGGCGGCGATTGCAGTCGCTCCTCCAGGCGTGCAGAGGGCGCTCTGGCACAGCCGGGGGCCCGTGCGGGCGCGAGAGGGGCTGGGCAGGGGACTCGGCTCGCCTCGGCTCGCTCCGGCTGCGCTCGGCTGCGCTCGGCTCGCCCCGGCCGCGCTCGGCAGGCTGCGGTAAATCCGGGCTTGCGGCAGTCGGCGAGGCCGCGGCCGGGGTGGTCTCTGCCGCGCGCCGCGAGCCCCGGGAGCCATGCAGATGTCCTACGCCATCCGGTGCGCCTTCTACCAGCTGCTGCTGGCCGCGCTGATGCTGGTGGCGATGCTGCAGCTACTGTACCTGTCGCTGCTGTCCGGGCTGCACGGGCAGGAGGAGCAGGAGCAGTATCTGGAGTTCTTCCCGCCGTCCCCGCGGTCTGTGGACCAGGTGAAGGCGCAGCTCCGCGCCGCGCTGGCCTCGGGAGGCGTCCTGGACACCAGCGGCGAGTACCGCGTCTACCGGGGCCTGCTCAAGACCGCCATGGACCCCGACGATGTGGTCCTGGCCACGCACGCCAGCGTGGACAACCTGCTGCATCTGTCCGACCTGCTGGAGCGCTGGGAGGGCCCGCTCTCCGTGTCGGTGTTCGCGGCCACCAAGGAGGAGGCGCAGCTGGCCACGGTGCTGACCTACGCGCTGAGCAGCCACTGCCCCGACGTCCGCGCCAGGGTCGCCCTGCACCTCGTGTGCCCCTCGCGCTACGAGGCCGCCGTGCCCGACCCCCGGGAGCCGGGCGAGTTTGCGCTGCTGCGCTCCTGCCAGCAGGTGTTTGACAAGCTGGCCCGCGTGGCCCAGCCCGGCGTCAACTACGCGCTGGGGAGCAACGTGTCCTACCCCAACAACCTGCTGAGGAACCTGGCTCGCGAGGGGGCCTACTACGCCCTGGTCATCGACGTGGACATGGTGCCCAGCGAGGGGCTGTGGAGGAGCCTGCGGGAGCTGCTGGACCAGGGCAGCCGGTGGGAAGGGAAGGCGCTCGTGGTGCCCGCCTTTGAGGCCCGCCGCGCCCGCCGCATGCCCTCCACTAAGAACGAGCTGCTGAATCTCTACCGCGCGGGCGTGGTGCGGCCCTTCTATCACGGGCTGTGCACGCCCTGCCAGGCGCCCACCAACTACTCCCGCTGGGTCCGCCTGCCCGAGGGCACCCTGCTGCGGCCCGCCTACCCGGTGCTTTGGCAGGACCCCTGGGAGCCCTTCTACGTGGCCGGAGGCAAGGTGCCCGCCTTCGACGAGCGCTTCCGGCAGTACGGCTTCAACCGCATCAGCCAGGTGCCTCTGGGGGAGAGGGCGGGGGAGATGGGGCGGGGGGTCAGGGAGCTCTGAGTGGCCCTGGATGGGAAGCGGGCATGGAGGCAGGAGAAATGCAATGCTAGTTCGGTCTCGGTGGCGGTGGTGGTGGTGGGAGATGCAGGATGCCTCCGGAGGAGCGGGGTGCTGGGGGTGGCTTCAGGGTGTCAGTCTTGGCCCTAGGAATGTCATCAGGCTTTTGCTGA